>JADDOH010004767.1:0-135787 GCA_016648135.1 Agrypnia vestita | reverse complement strand
TACTATTGAAACACCTCCTGACGATATACAACTGGGACACTGCTATGATGATGATGTTGATGATACTATCGAAACGTCTCCTGACGATATATAACTGGGACACCGCTAATGATGATGTTGATGATGATACTATCGAAACGCCTCCTGACTATATACAACTGGGACGCTGCTAATGATGGTGATGATGATGATGCTATTGAAACGTCTCCTGACAATATATAACTGGGACATTGCTGATGATGATGATGTTGATGATACTATCGAAACGCCTCCTGACGATATAAAGCTGAACCACCGCTAGTGATGACGATGATGATGATGATACTATCGCAACGCCTCCCGACGATATATATCTGAAACACCGCTAATGATGATGATGATACTATCAGAACGCCTCCTGACTATATATGACTGGAACACCGCTAATGAAGATGATGATGATGGTACTATTGAAACGCCTCCTGACTACATACAACTGGGACGCTGCTAATGATAGTGATGATGATGATGCTATTGAAACGTCTCCTGACTATATATAACTGGGACACTGCTAATGATGATGATGATGCTGATCTGACTATCCCCCCTTCCCCCCCGACGATGCACAGACGTATGCGTACGTAAATAAATAAATATATAAATAAATAAATTGATAAATAAATAAATAAATAAATTAATTAATTAATTAATCAATTAATAAATTAATAAGTAATTAAACAAATGAATAAATAAATAAATATATTATTAATTAATTAATAAATCAGTCAATCAAACAAATAAACGGATAAAAGTAAATAAATAAGTTCGGCGTCGAGCACACGGGCCGCCCGATCCCTGGAAGTTCACACACATGCAGAGAAGGGTTAATTTGGGCAAATTAATTCGCCCCTATTATGGTCAGTACGGATTCGGCATGCAAACACACACCTGTGGATAAAAGTATATTTAAAGTTTACGGTACAGGGGTTAACTTTCACTGTCGGCGCTCCTTCCGTCTCTGTCTGGGGTGTCGAACCCGAGACCATTCTTCTTAATCGTGCGCCACCTTTATATATCGTTATAATCTCAAAACGGAAAGAGGATGACATGACTTACCCATCTGCCGCCGATTATATCCATTCCAGTGCATCGTAGTTTCACTTTATGTACCTCACTTTATACCTAAGGATTGCGGACACTTGCCTTGCACGCGCATACGATTCACAGGCCCCTAATTAACTATAGTTCGCGACCTATCCTTTGATCCTGCCATCACGCGTTTTAAGTTTCCGTAGTTGGGGCTTAGTATCCAGCCTCTGTAACTATACGGTGTATACACTCTAACCAAACCGAAACTAGGCATTATTTTCTTTTCTTTAAATTTATATTCCTCGAGATACCGGAATTAGACTCTAGCTCGACAATTGTAAGTATTTATATATCTTAATAATACTGCAACATAGTCCTTATTTCCGTCTTACGCATCCGTACTTCCCGGGTCACCGAAACTAAACTCTAATCCTAATGATCATACTCTAATGATCATACGCACCGGTATTTTCCATAAAACCGTTACCCGTTATTTTCCGGTGTTACCTATTCTTATATTTATCCGAAATACCGGGATTAAGCTTTGAATCTAGGATTCCATGCATTTATATGTTTTAACAAACCCATGAAGCAACCACTTGTCCACTTGTTGTTGTTAAACAATTAATTGTTTCTATAATATAACCCCACTAGTCTACATCTTGGTAAGGTCAATACATATTACTTTTAGGGTCCGCCGATTTAGTTTTTATTCTTAATATTATTCTTAATATGAATTTATTATCATCTCGAATATTTGATATCTACTCTCCGGCAAATTTTTATATAGTTTAAATCATTTTAATAGTTTATCATTTTAATATAGTTTAAAAATAACGGGATTCTGTAATTTCTACAAGTATAAACAACCCCAATCTTACCGAATCCATTTTATGTAGTGAAAGACGCGGGATTTATATTCTTCCTAAAATGTAAAATGAACCCGGTCTAGATGAAACATCCTTATTTAGTTTCAGGACAACGAGGTTTACGCGTTCCACGAGGAATATGATATAACCCGATCTAAACGAAGGTAATTTTATATAATTTTAGGACAGCGGAACTTACAAATTTCATAAAGTATATCGTGAAGCCAATCTAGGCGGAGACACTACGTATATTTTAAACAGAGTAAGAGTTTAAATTTTACCATCAAGTCTAATACACCGCAAGAATGTCCTAGGCATAGTAAACAAAATAGCGGTCAAAACTGTAGTGTTTCTATGTTCACACGTTTTAGCTCAAAACGAATACTATAATTTTCACATTTATAATACAAGACGCGAATTTCTAAACGAAACATTTTAAAATAGTTCTAATTGAAATCTACATGTTTCATATTTATTAAATGAAGGCGCGAATTCTAAACGAAACACTAACATTGTTTAAAACGGGACCCTATATTTATATATGCTTAAAATGAAACGCGAATTCCCGAACGATAGCATTTTATATAACTAAATGTAACGAAATCTTATATAGTTTATAAATAAGAAGACCCGGCCCCAGGCGGTTTTTATATATTTTCAATATAACGAGGCCCTATAACATCTTTATAAGTATAATACAACCCCGGTCTATCGAAACAATGTACTAGAAGTTTTTATATGTTTGAATACATGATATACGTTTTTTTTTTATACGCGTTTTTATACGCGAGATTTACGTTTTCGTATAATACAAAGTAACCCAAATTATACAACCGCGAAGTTTACATCACTCCTAAAGTATAACCAGAACTAATTGAAACATTTTTTCATAGTTTAAGTCCGCGAGGCAAATATCTTTCATAAAATATAAAATACCCGAATCAAATTAAACATATTTTTACCTTATAGGCTTTCCCCAACGCGCGTAATAATCCCGGCCACATGAAACGTTTTTATATGTTTTAATAGCGCGGGACCTATGTTTTCCTATATAATATAAGATAACCCGGGGCGAACGGAAGCAATTTTATATACTTTATAAAATAGTGAAACTTGTACTTCTGTAAAACCGTAAATAAACCCCGACCCCCACGAGATTATTTTATATAATTTTTTAGAATAATGAAATTTCATACATCTGTAAAATTGTAAATAAGTCCCGATTCTCACGAGATTATTTTATATAATTTTCTAGAATAATGGAATTTACACATCTGTGAAATTGTAAATAAACCCCGATTCTCACGAGATTATTTTATATAATTTTCTAGAATAATGGAATTTATACATCTGTGAAATTGTAAATAAACCCCGATTCTCACGGAATTACTCTATATAATTTTAAACGAAATGAAAATCTAGATTATTATGGGCTGAACCTGATACCCCGCGAGATCAGCTATATATTTTTCACTAGACGTATTTTTAATCCCAGAATTTATTCGCTATAATTTTAACGGACTCTTACTATTAAACATAAACAAAAAAAATTATTAAAATAAACTAAATATTCTTTCGATAACTAAAATAAACCCGGTCTAATCGAAACATTTCATATAACGAAATATTATATGCCTTACAAATGTAAAAATTAAAATGAGACCTCGCGTATTTAGCAAAGATAGGTATTTTATAAGACTTATTTAAAATCGAATCTTTTAGTAACAACTCCCTTATATTTTAACAACTTCCCGCGTGTTTAGCATAAAATAGGTATCTTTATAACGCACAGCTAGTTTCCAGAGATCCGCCAATACTATACTTAGTAAAACGAAAATTTAACTAAATTTGAACTCTACCGTTTCCTGAAATTCTGCGAATATTATTCTGTGAACCTAGTAAGACGACAAAAATAATTAACTTTATAGAACATAGTGATTTCCGAAGTTCCGATATGCCAGATTAATTACCTTTATAAAATAAAATCAAACCCGTACTCTGAGTTAAAACCCTTTTAACAGGACCTCGCGTATTTAGCATAAGATAGGTTTTTTTTACAAGATTTATTAACAATTTCCCGCGTGATTAGCATAAAATAGGTATCTTTATAACGCACAGCTAGTTTCCAGAGATACGCCAATACTATACTTAGTAAAACGAAAATTTAACTAAATTTGAACTCTACCGTTTCCTGGAATTCTGCGAATATTATTCTGTGAACCTAGTAAGACGACAAAAATAATTAACTTTATAGAACATAGTGATTTCCGAAGTTCCGATATGCCAGATTAATTACCTTTATAAAATAAAATCAAACCCGTACTCTGAGTTAAAACCCTTTTAACAGGACCTCGCGTATTTAGCATAAGATAGGTATTTTTATAAGACTTATTAACAATTTCCCGCGTGTTTAGCATAAAATAGGTATCTTTATAACGCACAGCTAGTTTCCGGAGATCTGCAAATATCAGTTCTATATATGCCGGACTAATCAACTTAATAAAGCGCAGTAATTTCCGAAGTTCTAATATGCCAAATTAATTACCCTTTATAAAATAAAATCAAACCCGTACCCCCCTTTTCTTTTAACGTGAGCAATCAACAATGTCGAAGAGTATATTTACCCGTACACAACTTTCACTTGAAGTTAAACTATAATTTTCAACCACTGAGACACTATCACTCGACGGTAACAATCACTCACGGTTCTATCACTCGAAAAAACAACCGACGCGGATTTTGCACCCTCGTAGATGTCCACACCGACTGCCCGAATTCTGCTGCGTCTTGACATTTTAAAACCCCCCTAGCGGGAAAAGGTCCTAAGTCGTGTGTTTCCAGGATTTTCAATATTCTACTTCCCTTGAAACCAAAATCTTTGTTCCTAAGATTCAGTTTGGCAAAAAAAAACATATCTCCTCTCGGATATGTCAGTTGATCCCACCTTCTGTTGCCGTCTCTGTCTCCGTCCCTGTGCCAGTTTTGGGACGGACTCAGTGACTTCGGACGATTTAAACTCGCTTCACAAGCGCGATAATTAATTTTTAATATTTAATTTCTAAGTTCAGTCCATATTGTCGTTTGATCAACCGTAACCACAACCTATCGGGTACTCCCCTAATCATAGTTGATGTTTCTTCATTATCTACCATTATCATGTCCCGTTCCCTCGTATTTTCACTCGTCTTTATCGGAAATTTAACGATCCTTGGCTGCTATATCATTGTATCAATTTCCCTACACTCAACATGTACACACTGCATACCTAGATAAAACAATCGTTCAAAGGTACTATACCTAATTTTAAATTAATTTTGGGCGATCTTTTCTCGTGGATCATCCAATGAATCCTGTCTTATGCCCGCGGCTCCCCGCGCACAGGGACGTATTAGATCCCTCCGTTGCGGAATTTAAACATAATTTGTAACCATTTATTATTATTTTTATTGGCAGTAAGATTGATCCACAAAATAACTATGTTACATAGACAGTGAATATTCTCGAACAATATAATACTGGAAGAGTACTATTCGCTATAACACAATAAACTATTAATGTAAGTTAAAGTAAATTTTTAAATTCAGTGGAAGATTTTTAAGATCGTTTTGCTTTTAATTTTTTTCCCAAAACAAAATAAATAAATAAATAAATAAACACACAGATACACACTCACACAACCCACTATTGGACATGTTTTTATTATTCTTTTATCGATTGTATGTATGTGTTTTCGCGTAATTGGCCCAAAACTCTGTGCATCAATTATTGTCTTTTCTTCAAAGATTGATTAATTATATGGCTGTAAGAAACCCAATAAATGAAAATAAATAAAACAAATAAGTAAATAAACCTCCAGTGCCGCAGGCAAGGCGTCGGATTAATTCAGTGCTCATTTATTGCCAAGGTACTGGACGCCTCCGCTGATAACTATATACCACTCACCATGTTCTTAGAGGTGTGTTGAAAGATTGCTAGTATCTGTCGAATCGGTCTCAAGTAGTTGTCTGTATTTGTACGTTTATCATTATTACATGCTCTTGCTATATCCGTTCCACTTCACATTATTGTTCCTCCCGTCTTCGAATTTCTATCACACTATGTTCTCCTATGTTTTTGGTACTTATATGCTTGCTTCTTCGCGTTATATTACATTTACTCCCAATTATATTTGTTTCATTTATCCATCCATCTATAAGATCCCCATACGCTTTTCCCTTTTATTACATGTGTATATGGGCCGCAAATTCATATTATTTTATTTACAATATACAATATACATATAAACCCGGTGAAGTCTGAGCTAGAATAGCCAATCGTATACTCGTTATCCGTTCTGATGAGACTACGCTAATGTCGGACAGGTTTGTAGTGATTACATAGCTAATATATTGTATCTATATTTGGGTATATTATTTTCTTGTCGTGCCATTAATATGCTTACACGTTATCGTTATCTCTTTCCTAACTGTATATACCGTCATTGCGCAGTTACCTATCTGTTGTAAAAGCCTGAAGAGCGTTAGTCTACAGATAAATATAATAGATTTATAGTTAACTTTCCTATCCGCCCACGTTATCCGACTCCCGCGAAACGAAAATAATCATTATTCGCTCAGTTAAGGTCACCCCTCTGGTACAACGTATACGTTTAATCCGTGCTTCACGGCCAATTCCTATAAATTTTTTATGGGGCGTTTTCCTCTCGCGATCCCCCGATTAGGACCTGCCTTTCTTAGTTTTGCTCAATATTCTGCCTCTCTGTTGCCCGGGAATCCACTCGAGACCACGATTAATGACATTTAAACGGTTTCAAAAACCCAGCAAAAAAGTCCATAATTCAGAAACCTCGTGGAACTGTCAATATCATCGTCACCTTAGAGTAGACGTTAATCGGTTTTTTAACGGCCCAAACTGCAATAATCGCGACCCAAATCTCTGAAAACCGTGTTCAGCATTTTTTATGGGAAGCACATGTGGACCGCTCGGACCGCATCGATCGTCAACCATTTGTACCAAACACGGCTTTACCACAAGATTAATATGATTTATAAGAATTGAATAGTAACTGCCCGTAACCTATATCCGATCAATCGCTACTAACTCCCTCCCAATACTAGCGTTTCATCATCCCCAAATTTTTGTAGCCCCAATACTCCGCCAGGTGGGTTTAGCTCAATTTTTTCCCACGTAGCATTTAAATCATCTTAGAGTTCAAAATAAAAATAATAAAAAAAAAAACTATAGAAACAGGTGATTCATCACAAGTCATTTCTGAAGACAAGCTAGGTTTTGCTCATACCTTTTCTCTTTCACTTTCTGTGAATTCTGCTGTATATAATTTTGACGAATATTTTAGGCATGTGTTCTATATTTTTAACACTCATACATTATCTGGACTACCTAATTTTCCACTTTCTTTTTTCCTTCTTTCACTAAACTAATTATTCTTACTACGGTATTTGATGATCCATTGATAGTCTCTTCCACACTACTCTGCAGATCTTCTCTATCGTCAACGAATAGATCTAAAATGTATCCCTTCCAACAATTTTGTTTTCCTTTTGTGCCATTGTAAACATATTAAATTATATTTAATATTTCCACAGTTGCCCGGGAAATTTCAAAAACGAATGTCATCTCCTGGAACAGTACATATTCTACCTGGCGTTCGCTAACTCCAGGTGCAACGAATACCTCACGGAGAAGACCTTCAACCACGGCTACAGGAAGGGTTGTATTCCGGTACTGAGGGGTGTCAAGGACGAGGATGCTTGTCTCCTGCTGCCGCCGAATTCATACCTCAACGAGCTGAATTTCCAAAGCCCCAAACACCTGGCGGAACAGATGCTGTTCATCAACTCGACGTTCGAGGAGAATTATTTGATGTATCACGATTGGAGGCGCTACTTCCAGGTGCCGGTCGAGGATGGTTACTTGGAGCAGCCCTCGTACCACTACTGCAGGCTGTGCGAGGCGCTGAACTACAACGACGAGGTTCCGAAGACCTACGATCGCAAGGAGTTGGGCAGATTCCTCGACCCTGAAGTAAACTGCTTTTGAGCACCAGCTCGATGGTCTAAGTCCAGAGTCCACATATGAGATTTTTTTATATTTATTATTGCATTTAAGTAAAACAGATAAAAGTTACAAAAGAATTTTATTAAATACTAGCCGTTGCACGGGTTAAGGATTAAGTTTAAAATAAATTTGTAAGGGGATACAAAGATTCCATTACTTTGCCTCTGTTTAAAACAATGTTTCATTTAATCAAGGCAGGGATGGAGAGAATATCTAGGGAAGAAATATGGCCTATATTTCCTTCGGGAATGTATGCAAAATTTGGGTAAAGCGGTGTACATTTTTTACAGAAAGTATATCTGTGGGAGGAGATAGGTTAGAGGGAGAAGGTTATATTACCCGACTGGTCCTAAAGAATAAGTTTCCAAATTTTGAGTCTGATCGGTAGAACGGTACAAATTTTCATTGAAAATATATCAGGGGGAGGGGAAGGGGTAAAAGGGATGGAGGAAATGTCGCCTACTTTGCCCGCCGGATCCTGAAGCTTAAGTATGAAAGATTTGAGTGGCTCTGGTGGAACAAATATCGCGATTGACATGACCCAAAAAAGACAGTAATCCTTTGCACAAACATCGCTCATTCTTTTTTATTTAGCCATTTTGCTTTTTAGAGAACCGAAAAGTGCATTTTATATATTATAAATTTTGATGCAAACTACTCACTGTGTTTCTACAATAAATGTACTTTATTTTCGAACCGTAGAAGTATATTGTTTTGTGTTTTATATTGTAATGCTATATTATAGGTTTTTGTGAATCTCGGAATAATGTCGTTTAAACAACTCGGAAGTGCAAGTTCTCATTGTTTCAAACGCTTTATATAGGGTGTCCCATATCTTGACGTCAAGCTGAAATCAGGTGATAGACCAAGTCACAATAGGTATTAGAAAAATATTTTTAAAAATGAAAGTCATTTGTTTTAAAAATTATAAGCATTTAAAAAAATCAACACCCTGTGACGGTCTTTTTACTCCTGCTGCTACAAATCTTTATTTTTCTCCATTTTTATTACTATCATGTAATCTTGAAAAATGCTTCTGTAAACTTTTGTCCTAAATTTAAAGCCAACTGCTCCAGCTTGGAAGAAAATGTCACTTTTTGACCAAACCAAGTATTCAAAATACATACTTGGCCCAGTTTTAACTGACAGTACTGGAAAAAAATGTACTACACGAGGTAGTCAAGTAACTTTAAAAGTTGGCGCATTTAATGAGGACTAGCAGGAAAGCAATCGGCTTCGCCGATTGCTTACTGCTGGGCCCTGCGGGCGGCTAATGTGGCCGCTTCGCGGCCAATGATGGCCGCTTATTGTTTACCTATGCCTGCGTCAGCCGCTTCGCGGCCAATTGTATCTGGCAAATTTCGATTTTTGCTATTGTGGCCGCTTCGAGGCCAATTGTGTTTGCTAGGCCCTGCGGGCGGCTATTGTTACCGCATCACGGCCAGCGATGCAGCAAACACAATTATTTACCTTTGCGGCCAATTGTATCTGGCAAATTTCCACTTTTTACAAAATAGTTATTCAGTATTTCAATAAAAATGTAATTAAAATTTCAACAAACAAAATATTCTCGATCCTAAAAAAAATTCGATTGCACTATGGCAAAATTATTGTATACAAATAGAAATCATCGTACGGAGACGGAAACAAACGATATTGGTAGCGTAATTATAATATATATTATTATTATTATATTATTATTAGTATTAATATACAGATATAGATTATAAAAAATTACTCTTTGATTTAATTAGGTTTGTTACATAATAAAAAAATTAAATATAAAATTATAAAACATGAATGTTCAAATCAAAAAATGTAATTAAAATTTCAACAAACAAAATATTCTAGACCGTAAAAAAAACTGTCTGGATTCGAAACCGGAATCTTCCGATCCGTAGTCAGACGCGTTATCCGTTGGACTAAAGCACTCGATGAGCAACGCGGTGAAATTATTGTATACAAATAGATTTTTTGACGGAGACGGAGACGCACAGACGTTTCTGGGGTATTATTAATGGCGTATAGTACTATCTATATTATAATATAGAAACACATTGAATAGAAAGCGACTTAGTTCACACCAGGACTTGGTAAAAAAAGGTTGACACATTGATTTTTTAACTCAATAACCTCAAAACACGATATTAAGATGCGTTTCGCTTTTAACCTCAAAATAAATACACGTACGTTTTAGATATTTGTTTTCTAATTTAAATTTATTTTAATATATAGTAATCTCAAAAGTTGCATGGGTTTTTTAACTTCAAAAGGCATTCAAGACATTATATTATGACGCGGTTGCAGTATTCGCATGTATATTTGCGTATTGTATAAGTGGATTTTTAACCTCAAAACACGACATTAAGATGTGTTTCGCGTTCATTTCCACGTAATGTTAATATATAGATGTATATTGTAATTCAAAAATATGAATATATGTATTTAAAAAAATACTCGCGTCAGGGCATTCCAAATTCCAAATCGGATGTGTCGAATGCCTATAGATAAGATAATATAATCAAATGTCAAATTCAATGGAAATGTCTTACCAGATGTAAAAATAAAATTGATTGAATAAATATGTATATCGATATTTCTAATCAATAAGTGTTATTTTTTCAGTAAATCGAATATTAAATAACGCATATAATATTTCTATACATTGAATTATATCTAAATGAATTTTAAAATGAACTGTAAGCTTCGTTCCTTTAAAAAAAATCATATGATTATGCTGACAATGGAAACACACGCACAATGAGCGGCATTTTTGGGGCGATTAACATATAGATTCCAAAACGGTATAACACTTGCTAGATTATTTCTTAAATTGTGGACAAAATATATTTTTTTGTAATGAAACCCAGTTTTGAATATTTTTTTCTTATTTATTTAAAAAGCATTCTAGTGTACCCAAGACTTTCTTTAAGGCCGTAACTTCAAGATTCTAGTTTGAGTAAGACGGAGGAGTCATTTCACGAAGTGTGAGCGAGACAAATTTGATTTCTGAGATTACCTACATTTAAATTAAATGTTAAAATTGCCTTCCTTCAGCCGCAATGCAAGCCCGACATCTTAAAAAAGATCGGGTTATCAGATGGGCGAATCTTCCATTATTAAGTTAATTATTAAAAAGTCAAACCTTTCGGTGTTTTAGAGTTTAACACTTCTTAGCCTTGAAATTAAACGTAGAAATGAGTTGTAGGTAATTAAAAAATTAATAAGAAATTACTTAATATTCAATTCCGAAAAAAAAATTTAAAAAATTAATGCAGTCCCCGAGCATTACTAATTTAGAATACATTTAATTCGGGATATTACAGGAAATATATCTATCCCTTCCAAAATTATATTTCCAAATTGATATTAAAAGCAAGCAAAGCAACCTTGGTCCATTCTTGGTCCATTACTGTATATTATTTATATATCTACTATGTCTAAAATCTTTAAGTATGCCAAGCATTTTGTGTATGCTGATGATACTGCTCTTGTGATTTCCCATAAGGATGTAAGCTGGGCGGAAAATTGTATGCAAGAGGACTATAATGCTTTGCTTAAATGATCTCATCAAATGGGTTTAATTATTAATGCAAAAAAAACTAAAGTCATCCATGTAAGGTCACCTCATATAACTGTGAGTAATCAAATTAATATTATTTACAATAATTTTGATTGTTTGCATTCCAGAATTAATGCATCGTGTTATTGTGAAAAATTAATTAGTTAATTAATACGTAAATCTTGGTATTTCCATTGATACAATTTTCAAATTGGATACTCAGATAAATAAGGTATGTAAGAGGTTGAGAACTGTATTGGGATGTATGCACAAGATTAAAAATTATGTTCCGATACAGACTATGAAAACAATATATCAATCTTTAGCGAAATCGATAGTAAGGTGTGGAATAACTAGTTGGGGTCTATCTTGCAAAACTAATATAAGAAAAATCCAAAATATTCCAAATTCGGCAATAAAATTAATAAATAAAGAAAGTGCTACTAATGATATACAAGAACTCTTCAAGAAGGAAGGCTTTATGCCCATTAATGCTATCTTGTGGTACAAACTAATTACACGATATCATGAAAATGGGACATATAAGCATAGATTGATTCATAAACATAGTACCAGATTTACAATTTAAGAAGGACTACGAATATCGAAGGTCATAAATAAGTATGGACAAAAAAAACTGAAATATGTCATACCAAAAATATTTAATGAAATCCGATGTCATGTTAAAAAGGACATTAATAAAAAAGTTCAAAAGACAGAATTAATGAAAATGTTATTAAATAGAAGAGACTTATTTTGATTTTTGTAATTTTGTATTGTTTTTTTGTATTGGTATATTGTATTTTTCAGATTTACGTATTTAATTCATATGTATGTATTCTGGTGTGTATAATTTAAAATTTATATGTATATATTGATGAGCCTACAGACAAATATCCATGTGATGTTTTGTGTGTCTGATATGTAAAAATAAGAAAAATGCTAAATAAATAAAACCAATCAACCCAATCAATTATTCGAGCCGATTATGTGTTTCCTTCCGATCGTTTTAGAATCTCGCGACAGTATCGTAGAATTCTGTCAGGAAAATATGTAATATAATTTTTTCTCAAAAATATGTGGGTACCTACCTCACGCATCTGTGCTAACTTCACGCCTCTACTGATAAGTCTCTGGTAATCTAAATCAAAAGATAAAAATGTATTATATCAGAATACACAAATACTGATCGCATATAGTAATCATTTGCGGGTTAGAAGCCAAAAACGCATGTTACGTGGTAAAATTTGAAGTCTGCGTTCAAAACATTATATTTAAAATGATTGCCAGTGATTTCCTTCGAATGAAGTACTTAGTTTATTTAACTGTTACGTTATATATAATTGTTTTGGTGTTTCTATTTAATAAAGTGCGCACGCCTGGAACAAGCATTATGGTTGTGGATGATTTTAGTTTTGGTGAAATTCCTTCAAATAAATTCAAGAAAATTACCGATGAATATATCCAAAGTAGAAAGGTATTTTATTTTTGTATTACGCCCACGGGGTATAAATATTGGGTCACAGTTTAAGTATTTATTTTTATTTCACTGTTAATTTAGCAAAATCCTTTTTATGTGTATATATATAAAAATTTGGATATACTCAAAATATTCTGAATATTTTATATTTTACTATTACATTTAAATATTAGACATGTTGCTTTGTTTTTTGCAATTTTCTTCACAACGTATTCAGTATTTTCTGTAAATTTGTTTTGCATAATTCAATATTTTTTCATAATTAAATCTTCTAGTAAACGAAAAGTTTCTTATGCAACAAAATTTCGTTGCAAACCGGTTCTCTCCAAAAACCGTATTTTTGTAATAAAGCGCAACTTATTAACTAAGACATTATACTTTTTAAGGGTATTTAGTTTGAACGTTTCAAAATTATTTCAAAATTTACAAGTTAATAATTTATTTAAACAAGTCAAACATATTGGAACCAGCCTTGTTCTGTAGATACCAAGAAATTTACGTTATTTCATGTCTATATATTTTAATGATCTTTAGTTTTTATCTAAGTGAGTATAAAAATGACGAAATTATATTATTATTATAATGTAATTCACTTAATTTTCACACACTTTAATTATTTCAAATTGCTTGTTACTCTTACATGTTACGAATTTATATTCTAGATTGTTCTCTTTACCGTGATTATTTTTACATATTTTATGTTACTGTATCCAATTTTATTACTTGTGATTAATTTACTCATTTTATTTAATTTATTCTATCATATTTTATAGATATTAAAGTCGTGCTTGTTACATTTTTGTGTTTTTAATATATTTATCTTTTAATCAAATCATGTTCTTTCTTGTTTCTTGTTTGCATTCCTGTTTTTGTTCTTTTATTTTAGCTTGCTACTTCTTTTGTGGATCCCTATGAAGGATGCTGTTTTGATAAGAAATGTAAAACAAAAATGCATTTATTTGCCTTTTTTGCAATATACTTTAATATTTCTTAACATTTTTACTCTTGATTTTTACTGTATGTATTTTCTTTCATAATAAAAATTAGACATCCGTCTAAGGTGGGAAAATGATAAAAAAAGCTACCTACCTCAGAACAGGTATTTCTATATATTCTATATATAAGAAGCTTGCTACATTTTATCCTATATTTATATGTATTGTGTGTGTATGTACCAAGCATTAAATGCATTTTGTCCAATGGACGCCGATTCATCGCTAAAGAAATTTAAAAAAAATTGTCAATAACATCAAATTTAAGGCGACTGTTACATTTCAAGATTCATTATATGTAACTTTTGACAGTTGCCGATACCACAGATAAAAGATTTTCATGCATTTTGTTACTTTTAGAGTCTCAGTCTTAGTGGACTCGGACGATACCTATTTCTAAATGAGACAGCGCCCCCAAAAAGGCCAAAGCAGTACAAAGTTCTAATTTGGAAACACGGCCACGCCCCTGAGGCGGAAGAGCGTCATATTTATTACTTCGGGAAAATAAGGTATTTTTTTTATATATTAAACTATTAAACACGAATGGTTAATGCATGCTCCTCAATCAGGGGCGTGCAGTGAGAACAAGAAACATTAATTTATTTTTAACATATATTTGAAAAAAAAATTTTTTCGAAAAAAAAAATTACTATAAAAAAGTTACGGACGTCACACGTAGTTACGCGGACGACAGACAGACAGACAATGAAATTATTATAATTGGGATACAGCAACGCAGTATTAGAAAACGGCTATTTCATCGGTAAGAACTGAATATATAGGGTGTACCAGAGCTAGCAGCAGATACTTTGCCGGTAAATTCCTGCCTACGTTATGAGTCTAAAATGTTCAAGCAACCATGACTTAATATCAATAGTTATGGAGATATGCAATATCAAAGATTGCTTTTTTTTTTAAATTCTGACTTATTTATTGCAAAAAGTTGAACTATCATTACAGTAACTTATATCGATTATGAAAAATTTATTTGATTTAACACAACTTAAATAAAATGTTAAAAATCTTGTAAAAATAAACTTTATTCAATTTTTGCAAAGTTTTGATCATTTTATTCGACTTGTATTAAAGCGAATGAATTTTTCATAATCGATATAAGTTACTGTAATGATAGTTCAACTTTTTGTCAAAAATAAGTCAGAAATATTGAAAAAATGCAAACTTTGATATCGCATATCTCCATAACTATTGAAGTTAGGTCATGGTTGCTTGAACATGGACTCATAACATAGGCAGGAATCTACCGGCAAAGTTTCTGCTGCTAGCTCTGGTACACCCTGTGTTATAGTGCTTATATAACAGAGCGCCTTGAATGCGAATGATATTTTCAGTGTGAATTTTTCATTTCTTTTGTTTGTCTTATTTTTTCTTCTTTTTTTGATCTTTTTGTTTCTTTTGTTTATTTATGCAATGAAAAAAAATCTTATCAAAAGCAATCAATATATACGTACTTTTAAATTTTATTGCAACACCTTCTTAATTTTTATAACTTTATCTAATGTTTCCTTGTCTATATCTTGCTTACTTAATCTAATGCTTTACATTATATCTTTTTTTCACTATTCGAATATAATGTTACTAATGATTACATTAACAATATATATACATATGTGACAATGCCCCCACTTTTAAACACGAGAATTAAATTCTCGATTGAAATTGGGTAAGCGTTAATTTATAATTTATTTATAATTTATAATATTTATTAAAAAAAAAAAATTTCTACTCCCAAAAAAAAAATTAACTTTATTATAAATATATGGTTTCCAATTTAGTTATTTTATCGTGTTATATAATTATAATTTTTACACTGTTACATTAATTTTATTTTTAATACTGTTGAAATTAATTCAGTTTTTTATGCAGTTTTCTTTTATGGTTCTTGTATTACTTATGCTGTTTCTTTAATACTATTTAGAATAGTACTTTTAAATACTTTAAAATGTGAGGCGGTTTCTCCGGAACAGGCCTAGCTTAAGAGGCCCCAGTACACGATTTTCGTATTTGCTTGTCCATTTACTTGTGAAGCATTGAGGTATAATTTTTTGAATATTTTTATATTAATGACAGTGAAATTTTCTTAGTATTCATGTACAATTTTACTAAAATAATCTATGTTTTAATGGTTTTATGGATACTGCAATATAGGTAAAAAAACGTTTAATTTTTGCCTTTTTTAAAACGATATATTTAACAACTTGTCGAAAAATATTAATGTCTGAATAGCACCACTTCTTTTTCAAACTTTATACAATCAATTTATAAATAAAATATTAGGTCCTTACATATGAAATTGGCGTTTAGTATGGGAGGAACATAAAGCCGATTTTTTTTTATTATAATATATTTATTTAATCAAAGTATGTACCATTGCTATCTATGCACTTTTGCCATCTCACAGGTAGTTCATCGATCCCTTTACTAAAAAAACCATTCGGACGGGAATCAATAAAATCTTTGAAGGCGGTTTGGACTGCCCCATCGGAGTTGAATTTTTTCCTTTGCAAGAAGTTATCCAAATTCCGAAAAAAATGGTAATCTGTTGGGGCAAGGTCCGGAGAGTACGGTGGATGTCTTAGACATTCCAATTGAAGCTCCTCTAATTTGGTAGCCGTCTGTTGTGCAGTGTGTGGTCTAGCGTTATCATGAAGCAGCAGTGGCCTAGAGCGATTAACCAGCCTCGGTTGTTTAGCAGCTAGCTTTTCCATCATGGGTTGCAGTTGCTGACAATAGACATCTGCCGTAATCGTCTGGCCAGATTTAAGAAAGCTGTAGTGAACGACACCAGCACTAGTCCACCAAACGCTCACAAGTAACTTTTTTGGAGTCAATTTTCGCTTGGGGCATGGTTTGGCTGGTTCGGCAGGGTTCAGCCATTGCGATGAGCGCTTCCGATTATCGTACAGGATCCACTTTTCATCACAGGTAATGATTCGATTTAAAATCCCTTCATTATTGTGCCGGTTGAGTAATGCAACGCAGCAGTCCACGCGCGTTTATTGATTTGCTTCACTCAATTCGTGAGGTACCCACCTTTCAAGCTTTTTCACCTTACCAATTTGCTTCAAGTGGATTAAAACAGTTTTATCACTAACACCGCAGTCTGCAGCTAACTCGGATGTGGTTTGCGATGGATCCGCTTCCACAATAGCCTTCAATTCTTCTTCTTATTATTATTATTATTCATTATCAACTTTGGTCTCCGGCCGTCCACGGGGCTAGTTGTGCAGATCGAAATTTCCAGAACGAAAACGTTGGAACCAAAAACGCACTGTGTTTTCTTTTGCGGCACCGTCGCCATACACATCATTAATCCTTCGAGCCGTTTCTGCAGCACTGGTGCCACGGTGGAACTCGTATTCGTAAATAACGCGATATTTCAAGATTTTCATTTTGTAAACTGAGTGACGCAAAGAAAAAAAACAATTGAGGAAAAAACAAATGAATTATAATTTTCAAAACACAAATACATGAGTAAATAGCTGTATAAATTTGGATTTGGAATTCTTAACCGAAGAGAAGATATTTGAGATCAAATTTGCCAGTACGGCAAAACGCCAATTTCATATGTAAGGACCTAATATATGGTCTTTATTTGAAAATATACGCGATTAGTGTACCAAAGATAACTCTATTGCATGAAAACTAAAATAGTGTTTCGGGGTTATAATTTTTTTGATGTTATAACAGTATATTTGTTCATATTTTTTTAAGGAAATGCTTTAAGAGTAAATGGATCTATTATAATAAAATTGATTAAAAGCCTATTTAGCTATGGGTTTTGCAAAATCATTTATTAAGTTTACGTTAAATTTAGGAAAATCGAGAGCAAATACGAAAATCGTGTACTAGAGCCTCTCAAGTGAGGAATCACCAGAATTTCTTCCTGTTGATAATTTCTGTGAACAATAATAAAAATATATCAATTGGTCCGTGCGTTTCCAGACATGACCCATTCGAGTCTTGCTCCGTTAACAACTGCAACCTGACCTACGAGGACAACGCCTTGGCGGACGCAGACGCCGTGATTTTCATGATATTCCTGGCCACAGCAGTAGACACACTTCCGGACCCCAAGGCCCCCCGACCACCAGGCCAGCGGTGGGTCTTCATCTCGGACGAGAGCCCCATCAACACCTTCCACCACAGAAGCAATGTGTGGTCTGATTATGCGGACATATTCAACTGGTCCATGACCTTCAGGTTGGTTGCAATGTTTCTTTCACAGGTATTTTTTTTATTTTAAAAAATATAGAGGCGTCCATCCTTTCCTCGCTCATACGCTCCAGATATTCACGACTCCTTTTCATATAAATTCATAGCTACCAGCGGCGTTCCCCAAGGTTCCCATATAAGACCTTTTGCTTTCAATTGCTTTATGTTATTGACATTGTTACTAACTTCTCAGATCCGATACAAGTTTTATTATTTGCAGACGATATGAAAATTTTGGTCTCAGATAGATCTATAACAGACTGCAAGTTACTACAGGAATGTCTTAACAAACTTCATGTGTGGTGTCACAGCTAATAAACTAAATTTAAATACAGATAAATGTCATAGTGTTACCTTTTGCAGAATAAAATGTCCAATTCACTTTGATTATAGAATTGACAGAAATTATTTAAATAAATTAACGGAAGTCAATGACTTGAGAAGTCGTTACCGAAATCTCCACACACTTACCGATAATTTATTTGATTAAACTTTGTTAATACATATATGAATACATGTCTTTGTTCTTACTGATAGACACTTTTAATTGTCTTTTTTTTTATTTGAAATATAATGGAAACCTAAAAGGTTTATGGATAACATTTTTACATAATTAAATATAAGAGATAATAATAATATAATTTAGATACAAAGTCTTTTTTTTATAGTTGGCCGAGTTTTAGCATTTTTGTCACAACTGATTTGAATTTGTCAGTGGTCAGTTGTTTGGTCTGTTGTGGCAGGTCATTGTATAGTTTTAATCCGTTGCAAATTAGTCGGGATCGTCCTGTTTTACTTAATTTGTGATTTATCTACTTGTCCAGATAGATATTGTGTTTTAAATTTCATATGTATACATTTTTAAATGATCATGTAAGCAGATCACTGTCATCTAGATATATATAAGTTTATTTTATTGTTAAAGGTGTAAATCGTTGATAAGAAATAAATAAATATGACCAAACCTTCTCAGCTATGTTCTATCTTCCACGCTACAGCCAGCATTACATTCACTTCTAATTTGTTCACCCCTCACTCATCTACCAAATATTACGTTATTTAATTTATTTTTTGCCAGGCAATAATAATAACAATGATGATGACAACCAACGACAATGATAAAGGCGATGGGGATGACGACAACGATATTTTTTATCATTGTTTTTTATTCAGTTTTTTTTTACCAGCTTCGAGGAAACTTTACTGGTCATACTCACGAATATTTGTTTTGACATTATATATAAAAAAAAATTAAATTGTACTGTACGTTTCCCAAATAAATTAAAATAAAATAAAATAAAATAATAATATTAGAAAACAAAAAGATAAACCTTTTTCTCAGATCGGAGTCCGATGTTCCGGTAGCGCATGGCCGAACTGTACTGCGGGACCAGGAGCTGGAGCTGGACGACGCCATGGACTTCACCAGCAGGTTCCAGGCCCTCGTACCCTTCGCCCACAAGAAGCGGCGGGACGTACTGGTGGCAGTGATGATGGCCTACTGCGCGCCGGACCGTTGGAATTACGTGAAAGAACTGCAGAAATACATGACCGTCCATGTATACGGGCCTTGCGGAACTGAGTTGAAATCGGCGTGAGTAACTCCGTCTTCTTCTTCTTCTTGCGCCCTACCCATTCAACGGACATTGGCTATCGTCACTAATTTTATTTACTGCGACCCGGATAGCTCTCCAGTAGACTGGCTGGACCACTGTCTCAGTTATTTCGGCCATGATGTTCTCTATCTTTCAGGAACCCGACTTCCGGAAATCTTTCTCTACATTACGAGGTGCAAAATCTTATACTGCTCCGGATGTCTCATCACATGTCCGAGATGTTAAAAATTTTGGATTTTTATTCATTTAATTACTTTTCCTGTATTCATCCAAACCACATCTTCTTTCTTTTTCTTCTTTTTTATTTTATTATATTTATTTATTATTTTTCTTCTTCATTCAAAAATCTTCATTCGTAACTATGACCATACAGCTTATTCTTCTGTAGATTACGTTTACATTACGCAATGTATTTTACTGCAATACATTACGCCATGTATTTTAAATAGTTTGCAAGGTAAATTACTATTGTTCGTAGATCACAAAACTACGTTGACATCTAGACATTTTCGCACTAGAACATTTACATTAAATAGAACTACTCTTGTAGTTAAGTCATTTCTGAAGACAAGCTAGGTTTTGCTCATACCTTTTCTCTTTCACTTTCTGTGAATTCTGCTGTGTATAATTTTGACGAATATTTTAGGCATGTGTTCTATATTTTTAACATTCTGCGACTGAAGTCACTATATACATTATCTGGACTACCTACTTTTCCACTTTCTGGAGTCTTCGTAGCATAAAATAATTATTCTTACTACGGTATTTGATGGTCCATTGATAGTCTCTTCCACACTACTCTGCAGATCTTCTCTAACGTCAACGAATAGATCTAAAATTTATCCCTTCCAACAATTTTGTTTTCCTTTTGTGTCTATGATAATTTTCCATTATAAACATATTAAATTATATTTAATATTTCCGCAGTTGCCCGGGAAATTTCAGAAACGAATGTCATCTTCTGGAACAGTACATATTCTACCTGGCGTTCGCTAACTCCAGGTGCAAGGAATACATCACGGAGAAGACCTTCAACCACGGCTACAGAAAGGGTTGTATTCCGGTGCTGAGGGGTGTCAAGGACGAGGATGCTCGTCTCCTGCTGCCGCCGAATTCATACCTCAACGAGCTGAATTTCCAAAGCCCCAAACACCTGGCGGAACAGATGCTGTTCATCAACTCCACGTTCGAGGAGAATTATTTGCAGTATCACGATTGGAGGCGCTACTTCCAGGTGCCGGTCGAGGACGGTTACTTGGAGCAGCCCTCGTACCACTACTGCAGGCTGTGCGAGGCGCTGAACTACAACGACGAGGTTCCGAAGACCTACGATCGCAAGGAGTTGGGCAGATTCCTCGACCCTGAACTGAACTGCTTCTAAGCGTTAACTGGACGGCCTGCGTCCAGAATCCACAGATGAGATTTTTGTAACGTTTGCGTCTCGTTACGATCTCCGAGTGTATGATATTAAATTATTGTATTGAAATGAATCATGTAAAAGTTATAAGAGAAGGATATTAAACATAACTAGGTAACTAACTCTACACTGTACCCTGAAGTGAACTGCTTTTGAGCACCAATTCAATGGTCTAAGTCCAGAGTCCACAAATGAGATTTTCGTCTCCGTACAATCTCTCGGTGTATTATATTTATTGTTTTATCGAAATAAAACAGATAAAAATCACAAGAGAATGGTACTAAATATTAATATACTAAATAATGAATATACTACGTACAATCGACTTATTTGTGATGTATGATTTTAGTTACCCCTTTCCCCATGCATATTAAGATGATTTCGGTGAGGTCTGATACCTGATTTCTCACTAATACCAAGTGCCAACACCTTTGCATACAGAAACCAAAAATTTAAGATTGAATTTTCTAGAACAACTAGAAATCAAAGTTAATTTTTATTAATTATACTAATAAAGTCGCCACAAAATTATTTTGCTCTTTTTGAAAATATACCAAAATGAAAATAAAACTCACCTATGAAAGGTTATATCCTCTTCTTTATTATGTGATGAAGCATTACAACGATTAACACAACAAACAGACATATTTCAATTTGGATTTTATAAATTGTTAAGGCAAAAAGTAAACACTCCGATTAGCTACAACTTCATACGCATTCGTTCTCCAAAATTATGTTTTATTGTCATTTCTTATACGTGGTTATGAAAATACTTTCTATCTCTTTCTGACTAATACATTTAGTACGTAACAGAAGACAGCAGAGTCTAGATGTCTAAGATTTGTTTTTTAGTGACTAGTCTATATCTGTGGTATTGAACTTAACTGTGGACACTTTTTGAAAATAAATTTAACTTGTGTGAAATTTTTCCTTGTGCTATATTTTATTAATATGCTCTAAGATGATTGATAATTCAAAACACTATTTTTAAAATAAATTAAAGCAGGTGTCTTGAAAAGAACCAAATTTTCCGGAAAAGGTTTTGAGTTGTGGCTACACTATAACGTAACACGTTAAATCTAAACCAATCACAGAGCGCGTAGAATCGTCACTTGCTTCAATCAGAATACTTTTACATATAGTTAACAACTAATTTAAATAGAAAATTTATCAATCTATTCGGGCAGGTCAGGGAGGCGCGCGGTGGGGAAGGAGCGTTGTTGTGGCCAATAACGGAAAATACTCTAGGATCGGAGAAGTGGACTGGACATTATTCATAATATCATACCTGACGATGAGAGGGACTGCTCCTCTCGAAACAATAGTAGTAATCAATAACTCATATTGTGTGTGTGGTACAATGTTTAAATAAAAATCTTATTTTAAATTAAAATAGCAGTTAAAAAATATCTTTGACTTTTAATTAATACAGGCTTCTCACAAAGTTAAACTGGGGTAATTCTAATATATTTTTATAATAGATTTGAGTACAATTATTACAATTTGTATTTAAGAAAATATCAATATATATAATTCTAACATTAATACATCAGTATTGTATACTTATACCACAATTTGAATAGCCAGTTGGCTAAGTAAGACACTAGCCTAGTGATGTTTGTCGAGGATTCGAGTCTCGTTCCAAAGACAACCAAGATGGTTCTATTTTCACACCACAAGCGTTTAGTTTATTTTGAAAATGGTAAGAATATTAATTTGATATGTAATCCATAGAATTATCTCATCTTTTAACAAAAAAAAAAATTACACATTCACAACACAGTCTTCTAGGGATGTGGCTAAGATGGCATAGACCAAAACAACCTTATTTTACAATAGGATCCGCGGAACGAAAATGTAATATTTTACAAAAACTTTTTTTTTTAACTAACATTTTTTGTATTTTTGATGTTTGTAGTGTTTAACTTTGTGGTTAGCATAATTTGAGAAATTTGCGATAGAATTTATAATAATAATCGCAAACCATATATTGGAGAGAGGCCACACTGTTAAAAAGAATCGAAATTTTACATACAGATAATTTAGAAATGTTAGAAATCAAAAAGTTTTTCAATATTTTGATACAAATAACAACCAATTAAATTTAATAATTAAACCATTATTTAATATATTACCCATTTCAATGTCTCATTGTCAAACTCCGCCCCTTTCCCTCTCCACAAATGAGCCCACACCCCAAATATTATTTTTTTTAAATAGAGATGCGAACACGGAATTTGTGTCACATCAATATTCTTACTATTTTCAAATTAAGCTAAACGCTTGTGCTATGAAAATAGGACTAACTTGCTTGTCTAGAATGAGATTCGAACCTGCGACCTTTGGATCACGAGGCGAGAGTCCTAACCACAAGACCAACAACCTATTTATGGAAGTTATTGTGCGTCCGTCCTGACGAAGATAAAGTTCAGTATCGAAACCAGTAAACGTTTAAAAACAATCAATATGGCTTATACAAAGTTTGTTAGTTTTCTCAAATTAATCAAATTTTTTGACATAAAAAAAAAGTAAAAACCAAACCAAACTGATAGCATGCGATATAAAACTCAACATAGCAAAGGAATCAAACAAGATCGAGAAGTGAAAAAATATGTTTTTTGTGACAAATTTTATTGTGGGGGCTTATAAAAAACATTTTCAATGTTGAAACAAAAAAAAATGTCCAAGGATTATGAAACACGCGAGTGCTTCACGAGTAATTTAACCCGGGAGAGAACGCGCTCACCAACTTTGTTAAAATTGCCGGCACTCCTTGCTTTTTTAACTTTTTTGTGAAATTTACAGCACGACTTTTTAAAACTTAAAAAAAATCGTGCTTTGACAGTCACAGACAGCGGAAAATGATCGTTGCATGCAATAGGAAGCAACAAATGTGTGTGTGTGTAAGGGTTACCAACCGTACTCTAAAATATAGTATTGTACTCTATATCATGCAGGCGTACTCTAATATCTCTAACACATTAGTGTCCTTCATTAGAAGGATGCTAAAATACTCTTTATTACACAACGTTTACTATACTAGTGCCAGTCACGCATATATGATGCATACCTATTATCGTAACCAAAAAAGTCGATTATTTACTTTTAATATGCTGGTATTCCCAAACTGGGAATCCCTACTTCCCAGCCACACTCGGACGTTTCTGAATGCGGCCACTAATGTCAATCACAGATTGACATTAGTGGCTGCTTTGACATTAGTGGTTACGTTTATTTTGTCGCAAGAATAGAGTTAGAATGTTTGGAGTCGTACAATTCTTTTAAAAACAATGAAAAATTGTTATGCGCTGCAAAAAGTAGCAAAAAATACCTTTTCAAAAATTTTATATAAATGATACTCTTTTTATAAGTCCGTACTCTTTATTTACCTCCTTTGAAATCATATATACTCTATTTCAGACTATTTCTTCTAATAAAAGTTGGCAACCCTAGTGTGTTTGCGTGTGTGTGTGTGTATGTGTGTGTTCAACGGACGTTGGCTATCACTAATTTATTTGCTGCGACCCGGAATAGATCTACGTAGACTGGCCAAACCACTGTCTAAGGTTTTTCAGCTATCATGTTCTCCTTCTTCCGGCAATCTATCCTGCATTATATGAAGCAAGATCTAGTGGTTACTTAAATTGGGTACACTGGTAGTTTCACACAAAATAGATAAATTTAGCGTCAAAACAAAATGGCTGTACGACACTTGCCGCAAACAGTAGGTACCTATCTAGCGGCTGTCGAAAATATCATATCTGTGACACTTCGCGTAATCTGATAAGCGTCTGACGTAAAAGATAAAAACGTGGCAGACCACAGAAATGCTAATCCGCGCGCAGTGATCACTTGCGGGTTAAACGTCAAACACACATGTAAAACTTTAATGGCGAAAATTATTATCAATACATTTTTATACTACCGACCTCAGAATGTAATCGCTTGCGTTAAAAAAACTCGTGAAACAATAAACGATAAAATTGTTCAAAGTTCTAACACTTTCGTGAATAACTCTTTTACTCCGATAGACTTGCCAACGTTCAAAACGTACGTTTAAAATGAATATCACTAATTTATTTCGAAATAAGTTTGTGATTTTTTTTTCTCTTTCGTGGAATATAATTTTTTTGCTGTTTATGACTGATTATATTCGTTTACCTAACAGAATCGTGATTCCTGATATTAATGATTTAGTTGTGGATAAAGTCAGTTCAAGTGATTTTAAAAAGATTACCGGAGATTATTTGGAAGCCAGAAAGGTATTTTATTATTAATATTTTTAATATTTAAAGCATTAACTTTGTGGTTAGACATGTTAACAGAGTGTTAGTTAAATTAGTATAAACCACTACCAGATTTTAGGTCTACTCGTACGCGTCTCTTCGTCAGGAGCAACACTACACTACTATGTCCACAACACTAAACACCACAACCATAGAACTGTTAACCTTTCACTAATATTTATCACATGCGTGTTAATCTTGTCAGAGACAAGCATACTAATTTAACTATCACTCTGTTAGAAAGATATTTGTTTGAATTTTAATTGTAATATTTGTTATTTAATTAGTACTGTATCAATACAAAGCTCCTTCCTCCGTTATGAAAAAAATATATAGGTATATGAGATAATAATGTACATAAGTAGAGGAACGAAAGTAGACTGATGCAATGGAGATGAGATCTTTTAGACATATGTATGTATAGGCAAATCAACATGCATGCGAAGATGTATGAATGTAGATGAGGTGGAGTATATAGGACAGAAGAGTGTGGCGCATTATCCTCTCTGCGGTATTTTATTTACTTACTTACTTACCATCACGCCGTTTCCCCGAGGGGGTAGGCAGAGAGGATAGAGCGCCACACTCTTCTGTCCTGACATACAACTCTCGCATCATCCACATTCATACATCTTCGCATGCAAGCTCGCCGGTTGTTGAGGCTTCTAACGGGACCATCTTCCAGTATCTGGTTAATCTGGTCATGCCACGTCTTCCGCGGTCGCTCTCTCTTTCTGGCGCTATCAACACTTGCATTATATATATTTCTTACCATTCTTTCCTCATTCATTCGCTCAACATGCCCAAACCATCTGAGCGACCCTTCTTTATTTCTATTAATTATACTAAGATCAGCTTTACATTCGTTCCTAATATCTGCATTCTTTACTCTATCATAAATTGACTTGCCACACATACGTCTGAGGGATATCATCTCCTCTGCATTCTGCATTCAATCTACTTTCGTTCCTCTTCTGCCAGCTCCAAGTTTCGCTTCCATACATCAGTGTTGGTACCAGAATTCCATTATGTACCGCTAGTTTTGCCTCGGTAGACATATTTCTATTAGAAATGTTCAAAGCACCGTTCACCCTATTCCCCGCAGTCACTCTCCTCTCGATATCATTCTCAACATTCCCTCTTCTATCGAACATACTTCCCAAGTACACAAACTCATCTACCTGTTCCAAACATTCATTCGCTACTAGAATTTCACATGTTGTCTTACTTTCCTCTTTCTCGAATAACATCACTTTTGACTTGTTTACGTTCATAATAAGGTCATTTTCCTTACATACATCATACATTCTGGTTATTAGAGGTTTAAATCGCCAGTTAGGTACAGTTGCCGGCAAACTTTTTGAAATTTTTTGGCAGAAGACAAAATTTGGGTCTCTTTGATGGAATGGTACATGCGTAAGCTTCCCCCCACTACGCCGTAAAATTTCAAGATGTTTGCCGGCTACTGTACTTCACTTGATTATTTCGATTAATATCTGTCGACCCGATTGTCTCACGACTGGCTACCTCGGCCGCCATACCGTGGCTGATATCGCACCGATAGAAATGTCAAAACAAACTTAATCAGCACAGCTCTCGGTCCCGCTTATTTACGCAATAAGTTAGTCTTTCGAACACTCGAGAAGATTCTTTTATTTTCTAGTGTTTAAGATCTTATTGACATATTACGAGGGGTACTGTACGTAAATCTCTTTTACCATCTCGTTACAATATAATCACTCTCCACTGTTGCCAGCAAGCCCGGCGCGTTCACGTCACTCATGTTCCTTACTTATCTAGCTCGAACCTTCATCTTCGTGTTCTCGTTATCTTCCACACTCACCTCATATGTTCATCATTCTTTACTACTAGTAGTCCTAGTACTAGTAGTCCTGGAAGCAGTTTAGCATGGGTGTGATTTTTCAGCATTATCCGTGCCTTTTCTCATTTTCAGAGTCTCAACCTTTCGGGACTTGGAAGATACCTTTTCCTAAATGAAGCTGCTCCGCCAAAAAGGTCAAAAGAGTACAAACTACTAGTATGGAAGCACGGTTCCTACTTGGAAGGACGACACATTTTTTATTTCGGCTCGAAAAAGTAAGGAAGTACTCCTATTATAACCGGTCGTATGCCGGAGCTTAGATCTGCGCGACAACTTTTGTGCCGCAGATCTGCGCTCCCTAGACATGTATGCGAATTGGGCCTATTTTACCTGCGTGTATGGGTTTTTAAAGCTTATTATTGGTTGTATCTTAAGTTTTTGAATGAATGGACGAGTTCTATTTGTCAAGTAACCTCATTTGCCGCGCAAACCGGACAAAAAAAATACAAATGTATTTTTTTTTAAATGTGTAAAAATGAAGTATTTTTATATTATTTGATATATGTAGTACGAAAACATTGAAATACAATATCTTTAGTATTATTGCTTCCGTAGTTTTATTCGATAAACATGTGCGTACATTTCTGACACTAAATTTTGTTACTTATTTTCATAATTAATAAATAGGTAATTATTGAAATACAAGTAATTATTGAAGTCTGTATATTGAGAAACCAGAAACTTCTTAGGTTCTGTTGTTTGATCAGAAGTAAGAGTAATAGTTAAGAAACAAGCATAGATTTTAGCATTCTCCACCACTCAAAACACCCGTTTTCATAAAAAATTATGCTTTTTGCTTAACTCTTACTCTATCTTCTGATCAAATAACAAGTCCTTAGCGATTATTGTTGATTTTTACATGACTATAACCATCACAAAAAAGTGTCTAAAAACAGAAATGGTGCGCGAAATTGCGCGGCAGACAGGGTACATTGCGTGTTACGTACGGCCGGCATACGACCGGTTAATAAACCTTAGGAAATCATTCTTGTATAATTTTATTAAAATGTATAAATATATACCTAAGGGAATAGAGGATCAAGTATTAGAGTGGAGGTGTATAAATAAACCTGTTTGATTGTTTTCTGTTATCATAAATTCTCCACCCCTAAAATGCCGCTCTGAGGCCTTGTCCTGCATGCACATAGGCACTGCATAATTCTTCTTCTTCTTCGTGTGCCCTGTCGGGTCCCCCCGACGTCGACGATCATCTGGGAGAAAGTTTCCCTGTCCAGGGCAGTGCGGAACAGCTCTTCCACGCTTCTTGTCCCGGTCCACTCTCGGATGTTTCCAAGCCAGGAATCCTGCCTCCTTCCGACCCCTCTGCGACCCTCAATCTTCCCCTTCATGACGAGCTGAAGGATGGAGTACTACTGCATAATTAACTTGCAAATACATAATCCTTCCTCACAAATATATGTATTTTAAAGAAACATTATTAAATTTATTTAGATTTATTGCAGTGCGTATTCGGGACCTATTGTAACCTAGTGTGGCCTATTCTAAAGAAAAATAAAAATATATTACATGGAAAAAAACACCTAAATAACATGCCGTTCCAAAATTTGTTTTAAACTTTAAACAACGTGTAGCGAAAATTCGAGACCACGAATGCGCTTGAAATTAATGTTCAGCAATATCTAAAAACAATATTTTCGTTCGAATTCACAGCTAAAAAAAACTATAATACGTGACATAGCCACCACTGATTCTCTCTAGCCCGTCAAAAATATACTATAAGAGCAGGGTTTATCGAAGACGCGAACCATTAATTTAGGAAGGTTTTTGTTTTCCCCAATTATTTTATATATTGGTGGTTACTTTTTTATGAATATTTAAGTATGAGTTTTTATTCCTTTCATGTAACTCCATAAAATGATCGAAAATGATCTGTGTAGATTTTTTACAATTCTGAGCGTCATCCAAATTATGATAATTTCGTTATCTGTCCGTCCGTCTGTCTGTCCCCGTAACTTCGTGTAACGTCAATTTTGACAAAAAAAAATTATACCAAATTTTCTTTCGATGTTTTTTGGGTTACAGCTAATTAATAAATAATTTTATCTTTATCACTTCCTTTCTTTAAAGTCATGGCGTCTGCTTGCTTATTTTCTTGACGAAAAAACTTTGGATCGAATTTTAACCCTTTTCCCGTGATCCGATCGAGCTGAAACTTTGCAAGCAGACTCGTGGCGACGGTCAAAAAGATCTATCAAATTTTCGTTAAAAAATAATAATAATTATAGTATAATTTTGGATTTTTAGAAATTTTAATGGTTTTTTCATACAATTCATTTGTATGGAGATTCCGACGCATATGGTAGACACAAAACCCGAAAATGAGAAATGGAGTACTGTAAAAACTTGGTTTTTATGGGTTAATTTTTTTTAGTTTTTAAGTATAACCTCTACAGCGCGTACATGTGTAGGTACACGCACGTTTTTTTTTATTTACTCGTTTTTTAATTAATCAATTGACCCGTGTTATTCCAGACATGAACCGTTCGCTGACTGCTCCGTCAACAACTGCGTCCTGACCTACGAGGACAGCGCGCTGAACGTCTCCGACGCCGTGATGTTCCAGATCCACAGCACCTCCGGGCTGGACAAGCTTCCGGACCTCAAGGCCCCCCGACCACCAGGTCAGCGGTGGGTCTTCATCTCGGACGAGAGCCCCTTGCACACCTTCATGGTCGGCAACAACGCTTGGTCCGATTATGCGGACGTATTCAACTGGTCCATGACCTACAGGTAAGTTACAATTTTTCATTGCTCATTAGAGTGTGGGTCTCCCGCTGGGAGATTTTTTATTTTTTTATATTTTTTTATTTAAAGACTATCGACAGATCAGAATGACCCTAATGGATAGTCATTTAGGACAAGGTGATTAGTACAGTTACAATTACAATGTACAATAATACATTAAAATAAAACATTATTACATTATACAATATAAGTATAGTACAATAAACAATTACAAGATGAACGAAGTTCACATTCTCCGCACGACATAATAGGTATATAGGCTCCCAGGTCAACTTAGTCAGAAAATGTGTACCCGCGCTTTGTGGCTATAAAATCCGTCTTACACGCTCAAACTATTTTTGGTCAGGAACGATATAATTTCTCTCTTAAACTGAGGTTGTGTCATGTGAAATATGTCGATGCTGGGGTTACATGACGTGACCTCGTTGTACTGGTTTAGCATTCTAGGTAGAGCAGAGAAATAACCTATGTTGGTGTTGTAGACCTTTGTGTGAAATAGTGTTTGGGATCTCAGAGACCGGGCAGGTATATTAATATCGTTGTGTTAGGAAGACCCGCTACCGGGGAGAGCCGAGAGAGTAATCTCTATGACGCTCTCCTGTGGTTTGTTGTGACCTGAACAGAGTGAATTTCTACTGGTCCGTGGTCGGTTACGCCCCTCTCGTATCCGTAAACTCAACACAGCGAAACGATACGCATACTACGCAATGTACCCACACTAACTCAATAGGCATGATGACAGATTTTGAAATAACATTCTATATTGTAGATACACGTCTACTATTACCGAAAATAACATTATTTCAATAATAAACTAAGTTTTTACGCAAATAATTGCATTTTCATCTACATATTTTTAATTTCGCGCAAAAACGTCTGCAGCTGTCATATCGTCTACCTGACGTCAAGCCTCAGTAAACATTGCATTGTGTCTATGACGACGGTTCAAAGACACGGTGATGGTTACTGAGGCGTGACGTCATTCGCTCTGACCGGTGTTTCAGGTGAAACCTATACTAAATGCAGAATTTTGAAGCTGAAAATTCATTTAAAGAAAAACATTTATTTTTTTAAATTGACTTTGTTTGCTTGAACCTATAACTAAATATAATAAAATCATCATTATCATATTCATCCCCTTGTCCTAGCAGAGTCGGGGGCCCAAAGACTCGACAACGTGTTTCCATGTTCCCCTGTCTTGCGCTGCTTCTGTACGAGTCAACCACTCTAGACCCATTCTGTTTTCATATACATTTTTCTGTTGCTTATATAATAATATAATAATATAAAAATTTCAAGGCCGTGTACTTTAGTGAGCGAGCCTTGCGTGTTACCCAAGCCGTTGCGTGTTGCGCGCTGGTCGCGTATCGCAACTATTGAAATGAACTCTGAAATGAATATATTTAGATAAGTCAGCATCGTAATAATGTTGGTTATTCTTCCCCCATCATAAGAATGTATCGTACGTACAGTATATATTGTACCGACCCTAACATTAATGCTGATATTCTTTCAGTAACCCTATCATCATTTAAAGAGTTACTCCTACATAACACCCATTTTCTTGACAGCAACCTGAACCCATAGAATACATAAAATCAATAATGTATTGACACATTCTTACATGATTACACTACAATGATACACTTAATATATACAGGGTGTAATAGAGCTAGTCCACAATATTTTATAGGTATATTCCTGCTTTAATTATGTACGAATAGGTACCTAAAAAATTCGTGAATGGGGAAGACGAAATAAACTTTTGTTTAATGTTTCCAAATGTTCGGTTACATCCTTCACTAGGCCCAAAAAACTCTATTTTTTCGCTACAAAATGAACGACCAAAATCTGACAAAAACATCGAATGTTAAATATCTAGGTGTTAGATTTTTAAGCAACCTAACATTTCACGATCACATAGAGACGATCAGTGGTAATGCTTTGAGAATATTAGGATTTGTTTTGCGTACTGCCAGGCTTTTCGAGAATACCCGCGTACTGAGAACTCTTTACAACACCTTGGTGCGAAGTAGACTCGAGAGTGGCTCGATGATCTGGGGGCCACATGAGAGCAAGTATTCTCTTATGGTGGAGAAAGTCCAAAAGAAGTTTCTGAGATATCTCTACATGAAAGAGTACGGGCATTATCCTCGGCTTTAGGGTAAGCTAGCCTAAATACAAGCGTAAGTAGTGGCTTTAAAATAATAAATACAGGACCAACCTACTGATGGTTATGCCTGGTGGAAGAGCTACAGCTATGCTGAACAATATCGCTTTGGATATTGATCTGTTCCATATCTCTGAGAGAGTTTTTCGAAGCAGGATTCTCCTACACATTTGACATGAATATGTATGTTAATTAAAACATTTTATAAACTCTCCATTTATAACATTTACGACTTGAATGTACTTTTGTTACATAAATGTTATAGCTCTTCTGGACGAGTTTGGTCATTTATAATTAGTCATTGATGTCATGTCTATCTTTTGTTTTTAGATTTTTGAATTTTACATTTCATTTTATTTTACTGTCATTTTTATTGCTTCTTGAGTTTCAGATTTGATTTGTTTACAATTATTTCATTTTGTTGTAATTTTGTTGTTTCTTGAATTTCAGACATAATTATTTTAATTTGTTGTAGTTTTATTGATTGTTGACTTTCATATTTGATTTGATAACTATTATTTCATTTGATGTAATTTTGTTACACTTTATGCTATTCACTTAATGGTTTATTTTTCTTTATATATCACTTTATTAATTGTTTTTGATAGAATTATACCTTATCTCCTTTTTTTTTTATTATTACCTATCAATCTAAATATCTTTATATACATTGTTTTTTTAATGGTACGTTGTACCGTGTATTAAATAAATAAATACAAAAATAAAATCGAATTGAATTGAATTGAACAAATTTCTCCTCCTCAAGCTAAGGACGAGAAAATACCAATAATCTTTAAGCAGAGGGGAAATTAAGAAACCAATAGTAATCCAATTTTTTCAGATCAGAGGCTGACGTTCCCGTTCCGTACGGCCGGACCGTGGCGCTGGACAAGGAGCTGGAGCTGGACGACGCGATGGACTTCAGCAGCAGGTTCCAGGCCCTCGTGCCCAACGCGAAAGACAAGCGCCGGGACGTGCTGGTGGCGGCGATGATGTCCAACTGCGCGCAGGACCGCGTCAAGTACGTGAGGGAGCTGCAGAAACACATGACCGTAGATTTTTACGGAGGCTGCGGAGGAGACCCAAAACTGAAGTCAAAGTGAGTACAGCTCTGTGTTTAGATACTCCTTGTCGAGGAGTGCCTTTACGGGCATTATCCTTGGCTTTACCCAACCGAGTTTCTCCAGGGTTTGCTTGGCTACAATAGTCTAGTTTCTGTAGTGCTCCGAGTTTCTCCAGGCTTTACCCAACCGAGTTTCTCCAGGGTATGCTTGGCTACAATAGTCTAGTTTCTCTAGTGCTACAAGTTTCTCCAGGCTTTACCCAACCGAGTTTCTCCAGGGTATGCTTGGCTACAATAGTCTAGAGCAGTGGTTCCCAAAGTTGACAGGACCGCGACCCACAAAAAAAAACTTCAATTTTCGGGACTCACCTCCTGTCTCACATAGTCCCAAGTCCCAATACACATTGTAACTATGCGAAAGACTGTTCAATTAAGAAAAACGTCTAAATTTAATCGAAACTAGCTGTGCCCGCGCGGCTTCGCACGCGTAGAATTTTAGAAGACTGTTTAAATCGTCATAGAACTTTCGCGAACCTTCTAGAACATTCTCCTTCCAGAACTTTCAAGAAATTCGAATGTACAGGAGCCTTCTAGACACGCCGACGCATTCCGCCACTCGGTTTAGAACCTTATAGAACTTTCGGGAATTTTCTAGAACCTCCTCCTTCCAGAACTTTCTAGAGCAGGATTTTAGACTCATTGACATAGTCAGCGCGCCTATTTTGAAACAATCTGAAACACTTGCGGCCTTCCCAAAACAAAACAATGTGCTAGAAAGCACATTTTCGTCACCTACTCCCACCCACGCTCAGCCACCCCCACCAAACTGGCACATTTTTGATGTGACACCAAGGGCTATCTATCACCATAACCACCAGGGGGTGGTAGTGTCTGGTTGTGTAGAAAACTTGGCGGATAGGGAAACATGGATTTCTTTATATATATATATATATATATATATAATATATATATATATATATATTGATTTTTCATTACGAAAAATATTAATTAGTGATATTTTAATGGGAAGGATGCATTTGTTGACTATTTCTTGTCATAACAGCAGTAGCGTCGACCTCAATTTCAGTCACTTTTAATCGCAGTGAATTCAATGCGTCCAATTTATTTATGTATTTAGTCTCAATAGAAACCATGGCAGAAAATCCCACTTCACATAAGTATGAGGTGGTGAAGGGAGGGAGGACTTTCATGGCTGCGTCAAGCAGGGATAAATGTCAGCAATTTAAAGCCAGAATTTTGCTGGTTGCTTGCGATTAAAAGTATTTTCAGCGACGTATCTTCCAATAAATCAATAAGCTCTTCGCTTGCTTTTGTTGATATTTCAGTTGGTATGTTGTCTTGAAATGGAAATGGACAAATACAGTTTATCCTGTCGAACATTTTGATCCCTTCTTCGAAGTAAGCGTTGAAGTTATTTTTCAACTCTGTTAAATGAGTGACAATGCAAACACTACATTGACATCTGATTGCACTTCATTTTCTACAATAAACATGACATGACCCGGACGATACTGCGTACCCAATAGTTTGGGAAACCCTGGTCTAGAGACTAGAAGGAATGTGTATTTGACTACACGTTGCGCGGTATGATCCTGAAATTATGCAGAGCATTTGTTCGTATGTTTCTGATAATTACATTAGACATCGTCAGCATAGATTGTTCCACATTCCAATATACAGGACCAACCTGCCGTTGGTTATGCCTGTTGGAAGAGCTACAGCTATGCTGAACAAAATTGCTTTGGATATTGATATATTCCATGTGTCTGAAGGGATTTTCTGAAGCAGGATTCTCCTACACCTTTGATATGAACTTTTGTTGTTTGTATATTATCTACTTGTTAATAAAATTTACGAATTAAACATATGTTTGTAATGGAAATGTTATGTTGTAAATAAATTAATTGAATTGAATTGAATAATGATGTCAGGTGGATTCGATTTGAACACTTCGAACCAAATTTAACCCTCAGCTTAACGTGATGGACATTCAGTCTTCTTCTTCTTCTTCTTCTTCTTCTTCAGCCTTCATCTCTCCACTGCTGGATACAGGTCTCTTCCACACCCTTCCATCCTTCCTTGTTATTTGCTAGTTGTAACCATTTTTTCCCACCCACAGTGGCTATATCGTCGGCCCATCTCTTTTGAGGTCCTCCGACGCCTCTTTTATTCTTTCAAGGTCTCAACTATAGAACTCTGGGAGTCCATCTTGTAGCATCCTGCCTTGCAACATGCCCTACCCATTGCTATTTTAGTTTCGCTACACGATCCGTGATATCCACTACTCTAGTTCTGTGCCTAATTTCATAATTTCTAATTCTCTTACACCAAGCGTGGATGTCTCCATGGATCGTTGTGTGCATTTGAGCTTTTCTACACTTTTCTTTGTAAGAGTCATGGTCTCCACTCCATACGTCATCACTGGCAGTATGCACGATTCAAGGCTTTTCTTTTTAAGCTTATTTGGATCTCTTTATTGTCAAAAATATGTTTCATTTTGCCAAAAGCAGGCCAGCTCTGACACTCAATACATAGATAGATACAAGCGGGATGTGTCTTCTGGGGCATTATGCCGTGTTTTTACGACCTTTCCGGCCTATGGTAAAAACACGACATAATACCCCAGAAGACACAAACGAGAAGATTCTGAGTGGTCGTGAAAACCTATGAACATACAGATGTCACTAATGAGATATCTATTTTTGATTGTGTAATAGATCTGAGGAACGTTTGTCGCGACGCCAGAAAGAGACTGCGTGACAGAGAGAGAGAATGTATAAAAGAGCGCACGAATGTTGAGTCGAGACTCTTTTTACTACCATTGTTATCGAAACCGCATCGTACTGTATAAACAATTGTCTAAACCAGTATTGTTACCGAGTAAATACTTACGAGAACAAAGTCTTTACTTGGAGCAACCTCATCCCGAAATAAGATTATTACAGATTGTAATTCCAATGTCTTTACAGCTGTTCGGGATCTTACGGGAACGACTGTCCTACCCTGAATCGGTATCTCTTCTACCTGGCGTTCGAAAACTCCAGGTGCGACGAGTACATCACGGAGAAGCCCTACCACCACGCCTACAAGAAGGGCTCGGTCCCGGTCATCTTGGGCGTGAAGAACGTGGTCGGTCGCCGGTTTCTTCCGCCCAACTCGTACCTCAACGTGCTGGACTTCCAGACGCCCCGGGACCTGGCCGACCGGCTCCTGCACATCAACTCGACCCTGGAGCAGAGCTATCTGGAGTTCCATGAGTGGAGGCGCTACTTCGGCGTCCTCCAGGAGCACGGCTACATGGGGGATCCCTCCTACCACTACTGCCGGCTGTGCGAAGCGCTCAACTACAACGACGAGAGTCCGAAGGTCTACGATCGCGAGGAGTTGGCCAAGTTTCTGGACCCTAACCCTAATTGCTATTGAATATTAAATTGAGAGCATGCAGGTGTCTCGTAGCTAGTAGCGAAAATTGAAAATATAATTTTTTTATACCACGGTCGCCGAAAAGAGAGATTTCGTACATTGACCCTACGCTACGTATCCTTGTCGCATGCGTACAATTATGTTGCTGTCACGCTCGCTCGCTGTGCCTGTGCGAGCGTGATAGCAACATAATTGTACGCGTGCGACACGTATACGTAGCGTAGGGTCAATGTACGAAAATCTCTCTTTTCGGCGACCGTAGTGTACAAGGTTTTTATCATTTCATTTGAATTGTATTGAAGCGAATGAATATTTCATAATCGTTATAAGTTTGTGATGTTTTTTCAACTTTATTTTACAGCTCAACAACAACAAAAAATAAGTCAGAAATATCGAAAAAAAATGCAAACTTTTATATACGAAAATAAAAACACTTTTATTTAAGTTCTACATTTTTAATTTTTTTAGACGCTTTTCGCCTTACGGGGGCATTATCAATCTCGTTAAATAAAACGAATATTTTATACGAATCGTATATTTTACAGAGAAGCAAATCTCGACGTTTCGCTGAAGTCTTATTCGGCTTCATCAGAAGAGCGTCCTATCATGGCGGAGGTGTGCAGGCCGAACTGATGAAGCCGAATAAGACTTCAGCGAAACGTCGAGATTTGCTTCTCTGTAAAATATACGGTTCGTATAATGTATCCGTTTTATTTAACACATAAATATGCTCAACGACCGTAATGATAACCTTAATTCTTTAATAAAAAACGAATGTTTTATATTTCCATATGTGTGATTGTGAGTTCTATAAAGTTATCTCTGAAACAACATACTTTAATATTGCAACAGTTGTGGAGAAATGCGATACCAAAGTTAGCATTATTTTTTAAATATTTCTGACTTATTTTTAGCAAAAAGTTGAACTATCATTACAGTAACTTATGTCAACTATGAAAAATTCAACTCAAATAAAATGTTAAAACCTTGTAAAAAATATTTTTTCACGGTTTTTTATCATTTTACTCGACTTGTATTAAAGCGAATGAATTTTTCATAATCGATATAAGTTACTGTAATGATAGTTCAACGTTTTCTAAAAAATAAGTCAGAAATATTGACAAAAAATGCAAGTTTAGATGTCGCATATCTCCAAAACTATTGATATAAGGTCATGATTATTTCAACATTTTCGACTTATTATCAAGACAGGAATGCACCTGTAAAATTTATGCTACTAGCTATGAGATACCTTTACAGAAATAAATCTTCTCAATCTCAATTAGCTTTCTTTCCTCTGGAACTTTCAGTGTATGTTCGATCTGATCCATTAGACACAGATATTGTTTGTTTGTGTATGTATTTTTATTTAGTTGTTATAAGATTTTGAAAACGTACTAACATAACATGATCATACATTAAATTTACATGTCACCAATTGTGCTCTTAAGCCTACGAAAAGTAGTGAGACTTTTTTCACATTTGTTGGCAGATCATTGAACAATTTGATACCTTTAGGCCGGCGCCACACTACGCGGGTCTTCCGCCGCGTCTCTTCGGTCGCGGAACACGGATTTTTCCGATTTTTTTTTTTAAATTTTTTTTTCTTAAAAATTCTTTTCTCAAAAATTTTTCTTCCGAAATTTTTTTAAATAAAATAAGTACGTACTTCCTTAGGAACCGACATGTTAAATTACCGTCATTTTTGACGGGTTACAGCTAGTATTATAATAATTTTGTTGCTTGTCTGTCGGTCCGTAACCTCCGTAAATTGCTGGATATTCAACTTTAGATAATTAGAGTGCGACACGCAATCAGGATCGCCCATCGAATTACACGATATTGACATTTTTATATTATATTTATTTTTAGGTTTAAGCGAATAAAGTAAATTTAAAAAAACACATGTTTTTCTATTCATGAATTTTCAGATTCAAAATCCTGCAATTATTATGTCCCGTGATTTTTCACGGGTATGCGGCTAGTCAATAGTAATGGTATACGTGCATTCAAATCAAATTAATATCGAATTTCGGGGAAAAAATATTTATTATACATGACGGAAAACATAGACGTACTATAAATATAGACTAGTCATTAAAAAACAAATCTGAGACATCTAGTCTCTGCTATCGTCTCTTGCTTACTAAATGTATCGGTTAGAAAGAGGTAGAAATTATTTTCATAACCATGTATAAGAAAGGATAATAAAACATAATTTTTAACAACGAATGCATATGAACTTAGTAGCGAATTGCGGTATTTATTCTATGGTCTTTTCTCTTTCTTTCTTATAGCACAGCATACGTGTAAAAGAGATACAAATATAAACAGGGTTGTGTATTGTATTCATATTTTATATATATACAGGGTGTACAAGAACTAGCAGCAGATACTTGGCCGGTAGATTCCTGACTATGTTATGAGTCTCAAATGTTCAAGCAACTATCGCTTATATAAATTGTTATAGAGATATGCAATATCAAAGTTTGCATTTTTTTTTCAATATTTCTGACTTATTTTTTGCCAAAAGTTGAACTATCATTACAGTAACTTATATCGATTACGAAAAATCAATTTGCTTCTATACAACTGAAATAAAATGATAAAAACCTTGTAAAAAATAACTTTTTTAAATTATTGCAAGGATTTTATCAGTTTATTCGACTTGTATTAAAGCGAATGAATTTTTCATAATAGACATAAGTTACTGTAATTATATTTCATCTTTTTGCAAAAAATAAGTCAGAAATATTGAATAAAAAAATGCAAACATTGATATTGCATATCTCCATAACTACTGATATTAGGCCATGGTTGCTCAAACATAGTCAGGAATCTATCTGCCAAGTTTCTGCTGCTAGCTCTAGTACATACTGTATATCGCGCGGACATTTATACATTTTGGACACCCCTAGACCAATTCCCGCAATGTGCGTCTATGTTCACAGTGATTCGTGTTGTCGTTCTGTGTAGCAAATATTTTGGTTTGTAACTAATCTATTTTTATAGTACGTTTATGACGGAAAATAAATCGTATTAGGTACATATGATATTTGCGCAGATGTGATAGTTACCTTCTGGTCTCGAATTAAATTAGTAAGTATTAGTTAATAAGTACTACTACTAAGTACTACTAGGTCCTGCGGATGGCTATGGTAAACGCTTCGCGGCTGGTATAATAGTGGCCGCTGCACAGCCATTGATGTCTGCTGTCGGGGTTTCTGTACAATGCATTGTTACCACGCTAATATTAACTTCACCTATTTGTCTGTTTTTTTGTGTAATAACATGTTCTTATTTATGTATTTTTTTTTCATTTGTTATGCTACATTTTTTTAAATAAAGGTTTGACCTTGTATCTGCGTCCGTGCCGCCTTTCAACGGTTTATACGACCGCTGCGAGGCGGCACGGTCTTGCAAAGTAGTGTAAAAAAATGTCAACATGGAGACGATTGAGTAGGACCGATAAGAAAACTTTTGCTCTTAAAATTGTCCTGGGTAAGCGGTGAGTACCATTAACTGTGTCTGTTTGTCTGGACGGGCTCTTATAATCGATTTTTCACCCGCTTCGCTTGTCCAATCGAGCCGAAATTTTGCACACAGACGTTTTCTCGATGATAATACATGAATCAAATATTTAAAATCAGATTCATTCTTCATAATTAATTAATCGAAATTAGTTGACGAGCTCACCAAAAGATGGCGCTTGTTTCCTATCAAAGTGATTTTGTACACTGGGTAATAAAAAGTAGAAAATTTTTTTACATGAAAAAAATTTTTTTTTAAAAACCAAGCAAACATTACAAGGTAAATTTTTCGGCCAAAAAATGTTTTCCTTACTCTCCAAATAAAAGTGTAGGCGCTTTCCCTCCATCAACAACAGAATTTTGCGATCTATATCAATATCGTTTGCCCACCTTTTATTTGGAGCGTGAGACAAAAAATTTCAGCGCCACACTGAGCGTATCTTCCGCCGCGTCATTTCTTCCCATACAATATGCACTTATCGAACACACTGAGCGGATCATCGGTCGAACCGCTGGCGGAACGCTCGCTTCGGCGTCTGTTTGGTTCTCTTCCTGCGGTACTTACGTCAACGTAAAATCGCTGACGTCGCGTCTCATTTTTTAAATGCAAAGCGCCACATTCGACGGATCGTCCGCACTGCGCACGCACGTGTGTTTGTTGCAGACTGAATCCGCTGCGGAATTGGCGGAATATATATATTTTATTTCTTTTTATATTTTTTTTTATACTTATTACATTATACGTATTCCAAACTGCATAGCAGTTGCCTTCAATATTTGACAATAATTTTTATTTTATAATGAAGATTAGAGTGTAGGTAATTATCGAGCGTTGCATGTTTTATTACAAGTGATACATGATATGTAATTATAAATTAATGTAAGATTAGGTACATAGCTTTAATAAATATTTTTTTAGCTTGTACTTTTTTGAAGGCGATGGAGTTTTTTTGTCTTGCAATATCTCAAAGAATTTTTTTATCTTAATTTATTATAGATTCTTGGCACAATATAATCTCTTTTTCTTTCGCCATACACGTTGTTAGTGATTGGTATTCTCATTGTTCGTCCTGTCGATCTGGTTGCATAGTTAATGGTGCGTGTCAGTGTGTATATTAGTATTATTTATCATTTCTTCTTGTATTATATTATATTTTACTTTTTGGTCAATCGGTAATATTTTGCATACTTTGAATTATATATAATATATATATATATATATATATAATATATATAAAGAAACCCGTGTTTCCCTACCCGCCAAGTTTACTCCACAACCACCTACCAGTGGTCATGGTGGTGTATAGCCCTTGGTGTCACATCGAAAATATGCGAGTTTGGTGGGGGTAGCCGCGTGGGGGTGGGAGTGGGTGACGAAAATTTATTTTCTGACGCATTGTTTTGTTATGGGAAGGCCGCAAATGTTTCAGATTGTTTCAAAATAGGCACGCCGATTGTGTCGGTGAATCAAGAAGGTTCCGGAAAAACCTGCTCTAGAAAGTTCTGGAAGGAGAAGGTTCTAGAAAATTCTATTCTATAATGTTCTAAACTGAGTGCCGGAATGTGTCGGTGTGTCTAGAAGGTTTCTGTACATTCGATAAATTTCTTGAAAGTTCTGGAAGGAGAATGTCCTAGAAGATTCGCGAAAGTTCTATGACGATCCAAACAGTGTGCTAAAAAACTACGCGTGCGAAGCCGCACGGGCACATCTAGTTAATTATAATCATACTTGTACATACATTTAGTTCTATTGTATGCGCGGAAGATACGCTCAGTGTGGCATATGGTAATTTTTAAATTACGATCAGGATTTATGATCAGGAGAGGATCAAAAATCATACATTATTGAAAAATACGTTCAGATGAATCCAATTCAATCAAAATTTAATCCAGTCCCCTTCAAGTTCTCCTCTGTCCACCTGTCGAACCTGTGCGCCATCTCGTCCGACATGTGATTCTTCCAGTCTCCGATCTCCCCCTTCCTGATGAACCTCAGCTTCGTGTTCTCCAGGTACTCCTTCCCGTTGGTCCTCTCGATGATGGTCTCCAGATTGACGGCCCTGTTGTTCTTCATGTTGTTGAACGAGAGGTGCTCGCAGAGGGCCTCCACCTGCCGGTCCGTCAGCGTCTTCTCCAGGAAGCCGGCTGTCCTGCGAACGACCGCCGGGAGATCCCGCTTCATCTCCTCGAACTTTAGAAAGAGGACGTTGGGGTCGTTCCTCTTGGCCCAAAACCCTGAGTAAAAAAAATTTGAAAATCACGACCAACAGGGATCACAATTGAGACGCATTTGGCAGGAGATGTGAAGGATTAATGCATTTTTTTTTAAACTTGATAACCTATTTAAAATATGTAAAATCTTTAAATACACAAACTAGTTTTTTACGAACTGACACTGGAAGAATACGCGAAGGACAGATTTAAAATATAAATTCAACATAGATATGTCACGACAAATAACGAATAATAAAAACTAGAAATGGGAAAACAAAAAAATAATTTTTACGAAGACCTAACCAGATTATGTAATTCCAAAGCTTTTTAACAAACTACCCGACAGACTAAAAAATGAAAATGGACAAAAAAAATATAGAAAAGTTATTAAAGAAATATTACAATGGACTGTGAAATATGTTGATAACCTGAATTTACTGTTATAATAATATTGTATGCAGGGTTATTTGGAAAACATAAGTAACCTCGCGCCATATTAGCAATTATGGAGTTATGCAATATAAAAGTTTACATTTTTTTTCAATTTATCTGACTTATTTTTTACAAAACCTTGAACTATCATTACAGTAACTTATATCGATTACGAAAAATTCATTAATTTCTATACAAGTTAAATAAAATGATAAAAAAACCCTACAGAAATTCCAATTGGAATTCTAAGGTTTTTATTATTTTATTTGATTTGTATTAATGGAAATAAATTTTTCGTATTCGATATAAGTTACTGTAATGATATTCCAACGTTTTATAAAAAAAATAAGTCACAAATATTGAAAAAAAGATGCCAACTTTGATGTCGCATGTCTCCATAGGTCATCGTTGTCCTGCGAGTGGTTAATGTTTAATGTTTTCTAAATAACCCTGTATATCTATTTGTTTAGGAATATTATGTTATGTATTCTTAATATACGGTGATTGTTTTAAATTCAAAATTAATTTAAAATTCCTTACCCAATACATGATTCCACACAGGGCCCAAGGGTACTTTTCCCTCTAAAAACAGTTCACAAAACTCTTGGAAAGATCCTTTCAGGTTGTGTACGAGACTGCAGTAGTGATAGAAGGAAACGCACATGTCCTTGGGGTTTCTCGCTGTGTAAACCACCTGCAAAATAATCAATAAAACCTCAGAGTGTAACACATGTGCAGAGATAAACTAAACTAGTTTAGGAGAGGGGAATTTGTCACAGCGGAAGAATGTCCCTCCGTATATGTCCGAGACACATTTATACCGCAATTTGAGTATTGCATAATTAAAGTCCCTCATAAACAAGACGTAAGTTATAGTTATGCAAAGAAATGCCCGCGCATCATGCAACGGCATTTTTCACGGGTTATATAATATGTGTTATATTTGTTCTATAAGGTATCTTCTGGTGCAAATATTTAAAAGTTTTAATCATATAAAATTTAAATCTCCTCTATACCCATATTATAATTTTTCAAAGCAAGAAAACACTTTGTGGCTTGACATTATAAGACATTTAAGAATAAATTAAATACTATGTTTTAAACCACTTTATCGCTATATATTTGTCAACTAGTTTCGGTTGGACTCAACCTTCTTCAGGACAATTATAATATTCATTATAATTGTAGCGATAAAGTGGTTTAAAACATAGTATTTTATTTATCGTTAAATGTCTTACCCATATTATAATTGTTATCCTATAAAGTATGTAATTTAAATAACCTTAATTACCTGCATATTATTATGCAACAAAATAATATTTTTGTAGGTTATAAATATTAATATCCAAACAAGTGTCAAATAAAAAAATATAATAGATATAATTAAGAAACAAAACCTTAAAATATTATTGACAAACAAAGCAATATCGAAATTAAGCGTTAACTTTGTTTTGCATTTATCAATAACTAGAAGAAAAAAAGAAAGAGGAAAAAATAATTTTATAAATGAAGTTACGAACGTTACACGCAGTTACGGTGACAGACAAACGAACGAACAATTGGGATAGGAATTAAATTCTGAATAAACTTAAATTCTCAATCAAAAATACACATATTATCTACGGTCACTGAGATATAGGTACTGCCGAATCTGCAAATTTCGATTTTCGTTTTACTATCTTAAACCAGCCAATTTACTCGATATTTTCAGATACATAATGTTAAAAAAAAGTTGAATTTTCCTTTATATTTTCTTTTTGAGAAATGAAAATTGAATTGAATGTCGAGGCGGGCACAAAATTGTTTCTATTTTTTATTAAGTAGATGCATCTTTTATTTCCATTGGCAGTCTGCTATACAGTTACTTCGTTGAGGTAGACATCGTATATAGAAATATTGTTTTCTTCACAATTTTGTTTTTATATTTTATTAAGTAGGTACCTAATGTTCGTAGTTGGTTCCTTTTTTATTTTCCCGTTGCCAATTTCTTTTATCCATTTTATAATATGATTCATAAATATTTTAATGTGCATATGTTTGTTTGCTCAATTACTATTTCTTATCTGATAACGTTATCACTTGGCTATTAGTATTCCCTTTACCTTTTATCAGTATTTCAAGAAGTTCAATGTTAATAAAAATTTCGAAAATAACACACGCAAAAAAACAAATATTTCCCTGTCTTATTGACCATTTAGGCCAAATGTATCTTCGTACAATCCTTTTTGCTCTTGTTCCAGCTGATTCTGGAGTACTGGCGGCCTATCTTGGTAATCGCTCCTCTGTCATTTAAAAGACGTATCTAAGCGACCTTAATTGAAACTTTTCTATGTGTAGAAATAGCAGCTTCATTGCAAGGGTCTCTCTTATGCCCTTAATTAACCCATCTACATGCAGGATCATAGACCAGTCCAGGTGATATCTCTACATGACAAAGTACTGGCATTATCCTTGGCTTTACCCGACCGAGTACCTCCAGGGTATGCTTGGCTACAATGGTTTAGAGACTAGAAGGAAGATACACAAGACCTGTGTCCGCCCAATCATAACGTACGGTATCGAGACAAGGGCTGACACTACCAGAACAAAAAATCTCGTAAGAACAACTGAGTGAAGACTCTCCGACCCATTGCGGGACTGACAATCCGAGACCGAGTGAGGAATTCCGAAATACGAAGGACTTGTGACGTCGAGGATATTGTCCGATGGGGAAGATCTAGAAGACGTTACTGGAGAGATCATGTGGAGAGAGCTTGTACTGAGAGAGTAGTGAGCATAGCAGCGAACAAGCTGCCGTCTGGTACCAGACTCCCAGGAAGACCGCATAAAAGATGGCGAGATAGCTGGACATCTGTATCCCAGGAACAGGCTCCGAGCAATGACAGGACGCAGTCCTAGATGAAGCAGAAGAAGAAGAAGAAGGAATGTGTATCTGATTACGCATTTTTATCCATTTTTGCGCGGTATGATCGATAATCGTGAAATTATGCGGAGCATTGGTTTGTATGTTCTTGATTGACCTTAGACAACGTCAGCATAGATTGTGTCACATTCCAATATACAGGACCAACCTGCCAATGGTTATGCCTGTTGGAAGAGCTACTGCCACACTGAAGAACATTGTGTTCCATGTCTCTGAGAGGGTTTTCCGAAGCAGGATTCTCCTACACCTTTGATATGAATGAATTTATATATTATTAATTTTAATTAGACAACTTTATATTAACCACTTAACTAGTAACTCTACGTCTTCCGGTTTTGATACCACTGTATCTTCACCAGGACGGACGCAAACACAACGCAGTTTGCGTCCGCCCTAAACCTAAACCTAAACCTAAACGGTAAACGTTGAGATAAGGTATTGATTACACATGCTTATTAGTGGCACGTGAGCATGCGCAGTATTGACCTTCTTTAGATCTTGCTTATTAGTGGCATATGTGTACGAACATTGCTAGTAATGAGCGTGCTCATTAGTGGCATGCTCAAAAATCAACCGCCGGTTGATTTATGTTAATGTCATTCATCATGAGAAGGGGTATCTTTTGAGCACGTTTGAAGAGACTTGCTTATTATGAGCATGCTTGTCATTCGCGGCTAGTATCGATTATCACTGCGATCTTCTCAGTCCGCGACAGATGAAATAAATATGGCGCGTTGGGGAGATGACAAAACATTACTTTTCTTGACTTATTATAGGAATCACGTCTGTGGAATACTCGGTCACCGTTGTGTAAAAATAATATAGCAAGAAATAATGTTTATGAAACTTTATGAAAAGACATGAATGATTCAAATCTTGCAATAAAAATTATAAAAACTAAAATCAAAAATGTGCGGATGGAAACTCGGGAACTGTTTTGATTTATTGGTTCACTTGAATTTTCTATTTCAGTTTGCAGTTTCCATTTTGAACAAGAGCGTCTCTATTCTATGACAAGAGCATGCCAGTAATAAGCATGTATGTTTGATTAAACCCGGGAGCTGTTTTGATTTATTGGTTCACTTGAATTTTTTATTTCAGTTTGAAAAGTTTCAATTTTGAACTATAGTTCCCCTCTATTCTATGACAAGAGCGTGCCACTAATAAGCACGTGTGTTTGATTGTTAGCTTTGAGAATGCTTATTTATGAGCATGCTTAAAATAAGCATGCTAATAATGAGTTGTTGTGGCATGCTAGTTTTGAGCATGTTAATGAGCATGCCAGTAATAAGCATGTGTATCTGTACCTTAAACTAGTCAAGTGGTCAATGCAAAGTTGTTTAATTAAAATTAATAATTATGTCCAACCACAAAATTAACGCTTTTATATAATATGTTTATAACATTTACGAATTAAACATATGTTTGAAATATAAATGTTATATAAAAAATAAATAAATTGAATTGAATTGAATAGAATAGGTTTGATTTCAATGCTTCTGTGGACGTTGTATTCCATGACAAAGAGTTGGGTTTTGACACAGGTATCTAGAGTAGGAAGTATAACACAATACTTGAATAGGTTAATTGAGCCACTCACCTTGGCCTTGATGCTGTTGTCGTCCCTGATGAGGTCCTTGGGCAGCAGCTCCCAGGGCATGTGGCTCCTCACGTACCTGGGGTGCGGGATGCTGTGCTTGACCAGGTCCACCGAGGTGCCCTTGATGGACTCGTTGTGCCATTGCTCGTGGTTCTCTATGATGACGGCGGTCAGCTCCACCAGCGGACAACGGATCTGAATACAATGGAATTTTAACTATATTTCGTGAGCGGACTGGAAAAATTGACCAAGTCAATATTTTGCAATTTTAAATATTTTTGGCCTAGTCGTGATACTCGAAGCTATTTTTTATTAAAAAAAACAAATCAACTTAATTTCAATAATCTTTGAACATATAAGTGTCGAAAAAACTTGGATATTTTTTTCATAATTAACATGTAAATTCCAACCTCAATACTAGTCGAAAATCATCGAAAAAAATTGTAACTTAATATCAATAATTATGGAGAAAATCGATTTATTTCCTGTAAAATGTTGAAATATCACTACAGTAACTTATATGGAATTTTAAAAATTTATTCGCTTTTGTACAAGTCAAATAAAATGACGAAAACCTTACAAGATTATTTTTTTTAAATTTCTGCAAGGTTTTAATAATTTAATTTGGCTATTAAAGTACAAGTATATGCAAAGTATTATGTACTAACTCTGTATATATTGAAATACATTATCTGTTCGTCATTTGCAACGTGATAAGATTTTCGCGAATAAATTTTCAATATACGCAAAAGATAGTCTAACATTTTACAATGGATAAATCAGAAATGTTGAAGAAAAACTGCAAATATTGAAATCGCTTATTTCCATAACTATTGACATATCAATATTACCATATATTTTCTACTCGTAATTTAGGCAGTAACCTACCCATGCATTATTATGAGCAAACTCTGTTGCACTCTGTATGTACACAATATTGAAACTATATAATTTATCTTCCGGTTCACATGACGTGTTGATAAACATCGCCAGGGCTGATTGTGTATCAACACGTCATGATGGACCCTGCAATGGGATCCGAAACATCGGCCAGAAGGTCGTAAAAATACGGCGTAATAGCTCAGAAGACACGAACCAGAAAATTCTGAGTGGTCATGTAAACCTTAGAACATTCTGATATAATTTATAACTATCCAAAAACTCCTATTTTAATTTGCTGACAAAATTTTGACTTGGGTAATTTTCCCTGTATGCCCTCGATTTATTTTTAATATTAAATGGATTAATATTGTGTTTTTTTTCATTTTCAGTCAAGTACGCGTAGACTTTTTTGTAGTCGTATTTATACAGTCAGGTAATAGAACATTTTAGTAAATTATCTTTACAAATATAATTCTGTAAACAAAAGATAATAATTTTACGTTGAGTATCAGTTTTTATCACCCGAAAGAAGGAAATGGTAGATTTTTTTCCGAAACCGGTTGATTAAATATATAAACTCAAGTGGTTATTTGAACAAAGTTCATTAAAAATGAGATTAACAATATTTATTTTATTGATTCATTTACTTTAATTCTGGCCTAAAGGAATATCTGAGATAAGTTACTAGGTAAATTCTAGGAACGTGTTATCTTTGACAACCAAAAAACATAATATAATACGCAATATTTTTATATTTAAGTATGTTCTAATAACATAGTTACTGGATTTTGTCCCCATAGGGATGATTAATTAATTAAGGATAAATTATAGAAGTCTCACAGAGACTCACTTTTCTCATAATTTATATATGAGAAAAGGGTATGGAAGTCTCTAATATGATGGCTCAGGGCTTACAACCTGTATGAGCTAGTTTAAGTGATCTCTCTACGCAATGCAACGTTCACTAATTCCATCGTAAGAACATCCTCACATTATCATATTTTGAAAGTTATTATATGTTCGAATCAAGAACCTTTCATATATATATAGAGACATCTGTTGATTTTTTTTCTCATTAACAAGTAAGTATACACAGCTTTCGTAACTAGTAATGATACTTTTTTTTATAGTGGAGTTTTTTTAGCAATATTCCTTTTAACGTATATATGAAATGCTTTCGAATTATTAAACATATCTTCTAGAATACGCCTGAAAATCAATATTTTCAATTTGTAACTCCTATTTTAAGGTCTCTGTGAGATTTCTATAATTTATCCTTAATTAAAAAATTTAATATTTAAAATAAAATAACACACACACTTAAAAGAAAGAAGTACGTAAACTTCGGTGTGAGTTATGTGATAGAGAGGGGGTATCGGTAGGTATAGATAATTGAAAGGGGAAAATATCTAAAATTAGGCCACGCGATAAATTGCATTTCTCCATAACTATTCATGGTCATGGTTGCTTGAACATTTTCGCCTTAATATCAAGGCAGGAAACCACCTGTAAACTTTTTGCCACTGGCTATGAGGCACCCTGAATTATGTCTCGCCACAAGGGTTTGTTTCTTGTGAAAGTCAAAAAATTAAAACTATCCACGATTAGAAAGTTGAGAACTTTTTTAATTTTTTGATCGAAGTGAAAATATGCAATACCTGCTGTAAACTTTTAGCCCCTTCAAAATCCAAATCGTGTCCGATGAGCCAAACCATCTCTTGGGCCCACGTCGAACCTGCAAAATCATTTTATTTGTATTTAAAAAATAAGCCTTAAAATTCTAAGCCTTGGACTCCAAGTCTAATAACTATTAGGTTAGGAATCCAAGGCGCACATGAACAACAATAGGTGGTTGAATCCCCTCTCCGCATAAAATGCAATATATAATAATCAAATGAACGACTCAGTACTGCCAATACACTGACAGTAACTTACGCTTTTCTTCTTCTCGGCATGTCTCGCGGGTCTTAAAATCTTTGCAATTAGAATTTTGAACAGGAATACATCTACGTGCCAAATTCCAGAGCGATTATCGGTCAGGAAATGGGTCAAATATCGATTACAAGATTCCTCGCTGACAGACTAGTGACACTAAATAAAAGCATGTACAAAACGAATAGGTATTTTGTTGTGTTCTGTTTTTTTTAATTTTCCAAAAGTGCCCAAACACATCATCATCATCAAGTGAATTTACAGGCTGCGATGATTAATTACAGCGATGTTTGAATGCCATTTCCCGACGAAATTCTACATTTTGGTCCAAGTAGGATGAATACGACTTTTCGGGCGAACATCAAACAAAAATTCGACGAAAATACAAAATGGATATCAAAAAATACGAATATCAATATGGACGAATACTGAGGGTCCGTTATATTTATAACGCAAATTTCTTTTAGAGTGTTTAGTTCTTTTTTATACAGGGTATACCAGAGCTAGCAGCAGAAACTTGGCCGGTAGATTCCTGACTATGTTATGAGTTTAAAATGTTCAAGCAACCATGACCTAATATCAAAGTTTGCATTTTTTTTCAATATTTCTGACTTATTTTTTGCAAAAAAATAAACCATCATTACAGTTACTTATATCGATTATGAAAAATTCATTTGCTTCAATACTACTTAAATAAAATGATAAAAACTTTGTAAAAAATGACTTTTTTCAATTTTTGCAAGATTTTTATCATCTTATTCGACTTGTATTAAAGCGAATGAATTTTTCATAATCGCCTTAAGATACTGTAATGATAGGACATCTTTTTCCAAAAAATAAGTAAGAAATATTAAAAAAAAAAATGCAAATTTTGATACTGCATATCTCCATAACTATTGATATTAGGCCATGGTTGCTTGAACATTTTAGACTCATAACATAGACAGAAATCTACCTGCCAAGTTTCTGCTGCTGACTCTGGTACATCCTGTATATGGCAATAAAACAATTTTTCCCATTTATAAAATAGATTAATTCTATATCGGAAGATAGGTGCAGTAGCAATGTCATATGAAAATAAGATTCCAAATATAATTAAACATACAATGAATTTACAGATTCACTGCTCACCTGTATATGTAAATTTACTGAAATCAATTTTATTTTTTCTGCTGGCAAGTATACTGACGTAACGTCAGTATTAGCGTATAATGTGTTTTAATGTCTATATAGAGTAACTTGTTGGTCTACTGCCTAGTGGTCGGTGGTTTGACAGTCCTATTTTCATAGAACAAGAGTTTAGCTCAGTTTGAAAATAGAAAGAATATTGTTGCGACGCGTATTCCGTGTTGGCATCTCTATTTACAAAAATAAATTTGAAATAAAACGACCTAATAACTGTCGTGGATATTAATTTCTAGGATCAGATGTGTCAAACTCAAACAAATCGAAAGGTTGGACGCTATATTTATGCATTTACACTATACACAAATAACTGAAATGAAATGCTAAAACTGCTAGTCTACATATAATATAAAGTTAAATTAGTTTACGTACCTGTTCTAGGATACGAAGTCATCCAGACATCACTTTCGAAAATGGGAAGATCCAAAATATCTTGTCCTATTTTTTTAAACGAATGCGGCATTAAAACTTTTCCCGGGGTCACTTCTATCAAGCAGTTTTCCTTCTGGAACATTCTATCCAATTTCTCTCTGGTCTCTCCCTCCAAATCTTTGTACGTCAAGACTGTTGGCGGCTTCATTTCGAAATTCGAACACAACAACAAATCAAAAGATAGGCAATTTTATGGCTGTCGAATGCGACTCAGATGCGGCCAGGAGAAACCTTTAAATATTAAACTGTCGTTTATGTTTTTGGACGTTTTCAACAGCCGTTCTTCACAGCCGACCTCGCTTTACAAAAGTTAAATTGCAAATGACCAACGAGTCACTCGGAAGAGAGCAGTCGCGTGCTGATGCATTTCTCCAATGCACACAGTTGCATTTCCTGTCTATAATATCACCCGCTTTCAGTTTCATACAAAACCACTTTCCATAGACGCGAGTAACGACTAGACTCAGTACAGAATCGGTTATTTAAATTAATTTAGTACCTACTGATGAAAACGAAAACATACATATTTCGAATTTCAAAATATTTTTAAAAACTTGCTTATGATAATTTTCATTCATAGCTGAATTCATCTATACTAATATTATAAAGAGGAAAGATTTGATTTTGTGTTTGAATTGAATAGGCTCCGAAACTACTAGACCGATTTGAAAAATTCTTTCACATTCGGAATCCTACATTATCCCTAATGAACATAGGATATAGATTTTTAAAAATGTTAGGGATCCGTATGAAAACTTCGATAATGTAACCCAAAGTGTGAAATTACAAAAATTACAAAAAAAAACCTTATATTGCGTACGCTGCGGAAATTATTGCCAATAGAGCAAAGTAACATACTACAGTTTTATAGAGGACATTAATATCTATAAAAAAGTCTGCGATACCATATATCTAAGTATTACAGTTATGTTACAATAACTTATGTTAACATTAGATGGAAACATTGTTTTTTAGAGAACAGCGGACCCTTTGTTTTCCCTCACAAACTTATTTTTGACTTAATCCTTAACCCGTGCAACGCCGGGTACGACCAGCTAGTTAATATATATTTAACAAACTAGGTCATGTATAATTCATTTTTTTCATTTCATTGCCGATGAATCAGCGTTTATTGGGCAAAAATATACATTCTATTGCTGGATACATACACATAATACAAATAAATTATTATAATATGTAACAAGCCTCTCGGCCACTACCTGCCTCACTAGATAAATAGAAATATCTGTTCTGAGGTAGGTAGTTTTTATTAACATTTTATCCTCTTAGATTGACATGTAATATTTATTTTGAAAGAAAGTACATGCAGTAAAAATCAAGAGCAAAAAATATATAAAAATTTTAAAAATGCAAACGGTAGTTTTATATTTCTTATCAAAACAGCTTCTTTTATATGGATCTACAAAAGCAATGGCAAACTATACTAAAAGTATAAGAAAAAAAATGATAGAACAATAAATATCCGTTTCATGATGACGGGAAATAATTCAAGAATTAATATTTTTGTGACATTCTTTTTAATTGAAAGCACATTTTTATTGTGAAGTTACAGTAAATCATGAAACTATCCATTAAAAAATAAAGTTACCTACAGGATGTGACAGAGATAGTCTCAAATATTTAACAATAGATTTCTGCCTTAATTATAAGTCGAACATGTTCAAGCAATAATGTTCTAATATCAATAGTTATGGAGATAATCGAATTCAAAGTTTTTTTTTTTTATTATATTTCTGACTTCATTCATTCATCAAAACTCATTCATGATACAAAAGTAAAATAAAAGTATTAAAACCTTGCAGAAATTCGAAACAGATTTTTGCAAAATTTTTATCATTTTATTTGGCTTGTATTAATTAAGGGGAATGAATTCAATTTTTTTCGAATTTGCCAATCATATTATTGAGAATAACCATAGTTTTGATAAAAATACAGGAGTCAATATTCTTCACATTGATAGTAAAAATGGACGTCTAAATAATTTAGAAGCTCTAGAAATTAAGAAAACTATAAATAATAACGAATCTATTATAAAAAACCAAAAAATCTAACTTACAGTCCTATCTCGAATATGTTCCCTTTCACCCTATCTCCTGTTTCTTTCGCACCCCTTTATATTCATAATGAATAACCACAAAGTAATAGCAAAATACAATAGTATAAAAATATATTGCTTCGATTTCGCATAAGTTGACGTCTTCCAAGTGCGCCTCTGCTCGGGTCGAACCCACGACTCCGGCAGGCTGTCCCTACTCTCTCTACTTCAATTCTCGTTCCTAAATCAAAGCTAAACATGGTTAGAGAGTTGCTTCTTGGATAAAATGCCAGATAATTTATGAACTAGAGATTCGCGGCTAGAAAAAAAACGAGTGCGCAGAATTAGTAGGTAGGTACCTACCTACCGTCATGCCTGTGTGTAAACACCGCGTGTGTGCATGTATTAAATTCGTCGATAAATAGACTACACAGGTATTATCTATGCATATCTGTCAGATATGTTTTCAGATACATCTTTACAAATTTTCATTAATTGAAATTTTATTCCTGCATTTCAATTTAGTTTTTTTTTGGGTAAATCCAAGATTATGGTCTAGATAACAGACCGTTCTGAATGTAAGTAACTTCGGTATAGTTGAGTGTCCTGATTTTAAAATAAAACGGAGTTGACGCTCAAATAAGAATTAAAGAAAATATTAGGTGGGTACACTTTAATGTTTCGAAAATTGCACCACACATTTTGACGATAGTTACAGGGACAGACAGACAGACCGACAGACAACGAAATTATTGTATTTAGATAACGAACGTAGGAACTTTGTTATTATTATTTTATTATTAGGCGGCCCACGTAGCTCAGTGGGTATAACGCTGGCTTCTCACACCGAGGATTCTGGGTTCGATTCCCGGTGAGGTCACAATTAACCTTTGATCCTTCTGAAAGTAAGTGTCTTTGGTATAGTTGAGTGTTCTGATTTCAAAATAAAACAAAATTGACGCTAAAATAAGTAGTTAAGAAAATATTACACTTTAAAGTTTAGAAAATTGCACCATAATTTGCACCATATGCACCATTTTAAGATTCAAAGAAAAAAGATATACTTAAATAAATAAGCGATAAATAATACATGCGAGAACGGAATATGCTAGCAAAAGATAAAAAGTGTTACCCAGCGATAATAAAGTTGTCATTTACGAGTGATATATTGCGAAATAATGTAATTAAAAGATAGCGATAAGTTTAATTCGTGTTAAATGACTTTGTACATTGAATAATCAATTAATCATTAATTAATAAATCGCTAATTAATTTCCAGTGTTTTGGCAGTGTCGCCGGCTCTTGGTCTAGAAGCACTGGTATAGCTTAGTGAGGTTGGTATTGTTAAAACAATTGTGTGCAGTAACATAATCGGGGCTATTCCCAAAATATAGTGTTTGTATTTTAACCGGTGACCCACTAACCGTCAATGATACAACAATTATATAAAAATTATATCTTAAAATAAAATACAAATCACTTTGATTTCACCACTTTATTAGACATAAAATCTACATATTTCGAGAACAATGTTCTCTTCTTCAGGATTGTTTGTGTACTCAATCCTGACAAACATATATAATAAAGTGAAGAAAACAAAGTGATTTGTGTTTTATTTTAATAATAATGTCACCACAAAGTTCAAACCTTCATTCGGAAGAAAAAATATTCTTCGAACAATTATATCTTGGTTAACAATCGTCCACACAATCAGATACAAATTCCAAGTAACTGTACTGAAAATAAAAATTTAACCATCACTATAGAGATAGTAAAATAACGTAACAATCATGTCTTGACCGCTATTGTATACAACTTTATTGCATCGTCAATATTGACGTTTTAATTTGCGTTTAATCTCTATTACACACAAAAGTACAAAATAAAGCATTCAAAATAACAATAAAAAATTAAAATAAACACGTTTCAAAATAACTCAGTATATTATGCATATAGTACAATTCAATAAATTATAAAAAAACAATTGTGTAAATAAAAAATATAAAACACTATATGTGGGGTATCAAAGCAAAGGCAGCAATATTCAAAAAATAATTTGGATGCAGTCACCGAGGATTACTAATTTAGAATGTACAGAATTATAGATTTTATGTATCTCATCGTCATCCCCTTGTCCTAGTAAGGTCGAGGCCCCAAAGTGCTTCCAAGGTGCTTCCATATTCCCCTGTCTTGCGCTGCTTCCGCATGAGTCAACCAGCCTAGACCCATTCTGTTTTCACATACATTTTTTTTTGCTTCTCCCAGCTTAATCTGAGGCGACCCACCGGCTAGAAGATTCTTCTTGGTATTCGTTCCTCTGGCATTCTTAGCGCATATCCAAGCCGCCTCATTAGTGGTTTTTCTATGTGTGAAACAATTTCAAAATATACAAACTCGTAATAATGTTTTTAAGTCAGACTTAGTGGAATCAAAACGCGAACCAAGAAGTATTCGTTAGTTAATTTCTATATATTTTGGTGGACAGAAAGATGTTTAAGGGGGGGTAAGGTTTTTAACTTCTTTTTTGCATTTTATTTTTAATTTTTTAAACGAATGTATAACATCGCAAGAATATTGTGTCAAAATTTCAAGTCAATCGGAGCCAAATTGACGAAATTATGAACATTTGAGCGATACTCAGACTGATTTTCTAAACCTAAACGCGCTCACCTGAGGACTACCGGACGTGCTATTGTATTGGAAGAGTTTTGCGTAGACAAGGACAAAAAGATGCTGATGATGAAAGCTCTTTGCTGTGTGAACATGGCATCGACGATTATGTGTAAGTACAAAATAAGTGTTGAGTTTTATTTTGAATTTTACAGTGTGCAAAACTTTAAAGCGTTTTCCCCACATCTCACGTTTTCAAAGTCGGTGTCCATCATAACTTCAAAACTACTGCACCGATCCTTTTGAAATTTTGAACACTATTTCTGTACATAATTTACTAGGTAACGCTGGAGACTTTTTTTCAAATATATTATTAATTTTTATTTTTTAATAACAAATTAGTCGATATTTTTCGCAAAAAATCGCGTTTTTCCCTTCAAAGTGCTTCAAAAAATTGAAATTTCAAAAACCCTCCCAGCGTTACCTGGGAAAACCTATTATCTAACGAATGAACTTTGATTTTTTTATTTCAGATGATCTAGCACCAAGTTACGATGGACACCGCAATTCTACTTTTTTCCGAGACACGTCCGAATAATTGCTGCCATTGCCGTATTTTATAATATTTCTTCTTGAAAATTTTACACAATATTCTTCAAATGTCATACTTTAATGTACCATTAGTTTTAATAAAGAGATTTTAACTGTGTCGTCACAAAAAATTCTCAAAAACATGCCTTTTTTTGTACGAATTATCCTTACTCCCCCCTTAAGCAATGATTATTTAGTAAATAGCAGAAAAAGAAAAGAAAAAAACAGAAACAAAAAAGGAAAAAGAAAAAATATCAAAAAAGAAATCAGACTAGAGTGAAAGTTTAGACAGAAACAAATAGATGCATGCTTTGTTCAAATTCAAATGTTGAATCCTGTTCCCTCGACGAACCGCTTGCTCCATCGGCTGATCTCTTCGATCTGTTCCTTCGTCATGTGCGCCTTGGAGTCGCCGACCTTGCCGGACCTCATGAAGCTGCCGTCGGCGTCGATCAGCCCGAACTTCTTGTTCATCTCTATGACCGGCTCGTAGTTGACGGCCGGGTTTCTCTTCATGCTCTCGAAGCTCAGGTGCTGGGTCAGCCGCAGCACCTGCTGCTCCGTGTAGGCCTTGCCGAGAAACCTGGCGACGTCCCTGATCACGGAGGGCAGGTCCGCCTTCATGTCCTCGTACCTGAGGAAGAGGATGTTGCTCTGCTCCCTGCGCTGCCAGAAGCCGAGGACGTGCGGCCAAAATGGCGCGAAACAAACTGAAAACGAAGTATTATTATTAAAAACATCATTCAATTTCGAACAGAAAGTCTAAGCTAAACAATCTAATAGCTGATCTAATATTTTTGGGTAAAATAATTAATTATAAAAAAAATTTAGGTCCCCCTGAGCTCTTATCGTCCAATTCAATCAATATGCCGTCTAGAAATACTCATTCACAAACCTTATTTCGTTGTAACAAAATCAATTCTGTTCATCAAAAATATTCTACAATTTCATTACTGACTTTAAATACTAGTTAATAATGAGCATGCACAATTAGCAGATATCATTTGTGTGAATTTGAGTCGTTACACGTATCTGTCTGTTCAATGATCATTTCACTGTTAATATGTTCGAACAATCTTTATTATGTTTATTTCGATGAAAATTTCGAAGCGTTAACGAGATTTATGTTATTTGATGGACCCGCACGATTGTTAGCCAGGTCTGAAAGGGTTGTGTAATTTATGCAAAATTAATTGCAGTATTTATAACTGCTCTAGCAAACAAAGGGGCCAGGATCTTATTATATTTTTTATTCAATTTTATTGGAACGAAGTTCTTTGACGCCTATTATATACACGTGTGTATGTGTGCGTGCGAGAATCGAGATTCGAGTAGATGAGCATCGTGCGCGACAGGTTACATAACCTCAATACTGAACGCGTAGAAATTTTGTTAAAACTTATTTGTTTTTGTTTTAAATCATACGTTAATTACATTGCAATTTTACAATGAAGATTCGAGAAATGAAAATTGCAACAAGTATGTGTAATACAAACTAAGAAAAGTAAGTTAATAAAATTGTATAATATATATTGATTCAAGTATTTTTTATTGTTTATAATATACGTTTAATGTGATTCGAATGTTTACTATTTACATACATTACAGAGAGAGAATAGTGAAATCATAATATGCCCAGCGTCAAAAGAGTATCGAAAGAGAAAAAAAATCGAAAAACAACTTCAATATGCGAAAAAAATACGAAAATATACAAATAAAAACAATCTAGATCTCCATATCAAATTACATTCGGAATTGAAGAAAATGCGTATTTATTATTTTATTTAAAAGAAACACTCGACCCAATATCCCAATTACAACTCCTTTATAGTATAAAAAATAATCTTTATTCCTTTTTCTTTTTTTTCCTTTTTTTATAAATGAATAAATACTTATTCTTAAGGAAACGACATGTAAAAGAACCGTCATTTTTGACGGGTTTTGACAGCTAATTTCAATATAAAATTCTAAAGTAAAGTCGATGTACAAAACATATTCAAAATTTTGTAAAAGTTAGATAAATTTCAAAAGGTACCTCTGCCCCCCATGAACAGTTTGAAGAAGTCGTCAAAAGTGCCCTTGTATCCCTCCATCAGCTTGCAGTGATGGAAGTACGATATCAAGCAATCTTTTGCGTCTCTGCATATATATGTAGATTATCTGAAACAACAAACATAAATGATTAAGAAATACAATTTCATTATTATTATTGAAACATCTAAAATTCACATTCCTAAAATTAGCTTGCGTGCGAAGATGTATGAATGTGGATGAGGCGAGAGTTGTATGTCAGGACAGAAGAGTGTGGCCCTCTATCCTCCCTGCCTACCCCCACGGGGAAACGGCGTGATGGTAAGTATGTATATTTACATACCTAAACATTCCTAAAATTGTATTTAGTGATTGCGTTAGTCTGAATATTATTCTCAATTTATTTATCATTTATTATTTTTCATTATTAATTAGTAATTAACCGTAAAAATTTTATTGTGTAACTATATAATATTCAATTGTAATATATCGATGTAATATAATATTCAATTCATTATTAATTAAGGTTATTATTACGGTCGTTAGACATTTTTAACTGTAAATGGTAACGGATATTTTATACGAACCGTATGGTTTTCCGAGAAACGATCCTCGACGTTTCGTTGAAGTCGTATGCAACGAAACGGCGAGGATCGTTTCTCGGAAAAACTTACGGTTCATATAAAATATCTGTTACCATTTACAGTTAAATATCATTAATAATTATTAATTAATCGTAAAAAGTGTATTGTGTAACTATATCATATTCAAATGTTCACAAAATATCCATACTTTGTACTTTGTACTAGGACCATCTGTTTGGGTCATTAATGATCTGTTGATGGTATGTTTGTTAAAAAATAAAATAAAAATAAATCTATAAGATCCCATCGTACTTTACAGTATATTTACATATAGATTCCTGCTTAAATCATGAATCGAAAATATTATATTATTACTTTCCTAAGAATACAATTTAAATAAGCAATATATAAAGTGTCATATAAGAGGGCATGAAAGCAAAGGCACTTATCCTACTGATGTTTCTGAGATAAATACAAAAAACCTGTCACTACCCAAGGAAATTTCTCCGGAATCTATGAAACCAACATCTTATTGGAAACAAGTTTTAAAAAACAATTGCCACCTCAGTTTTCTATTAATACACGTGTATGAATAAATGTTTTACTTTTGTAGCTTGTTGGTGTAGTGGTAATGACTAGTGATCTAGTTAGCGGTCGGTGGTTCGAGCCCCACTCCAGGGCACCAGCAAGTTGGTCCTATTTTCATAGCACAAGTGTTGAGCATCGTTTGAAAATAGTAAGGATACTGATGCGACATACCACGGCAACACTACGCAGATTCATTGAATTACTTCAACATCTTAAGTATAAAAACAGACGCACAGCTTAATTGTTAATTTTAGCACATTGTTAATTTGTACAAGATCTGTCAAAATCAATTTAATTGTCCACCCCTTTTATCACTTATCAACATCCACGTCCCAGCAAGAGCTACTAGAACACAATGCACCTTCCACATTCCTGTAGCTCGTACCAATTACGGATTACGCTCCCCCATAGTGAGAATGTGCCGAGTCTACAATGACTTGTTCACCGACATCGATATCTATCATGTTTCTCTATACCACCTAAGATCACAAGAGAACATAATTCTGCGACGCAACATTGAATTATTACTTGATTAATAACTGACTATTGATTCATTATTGCAATGCAAGATATAATTAAAGTTAGGTAATACGTATACTTTATTATTGTTATTTAGGTACTTTATTATGTTCTACTCACTACTGTTACAATTGATGTCTTTTATTTTAACATGCTTATATTATTATTATGTACTACTTCAAAATTATTTCTATGTGAGATATGTTAGAATATAAGTTAATATGTTAATTACTAACTATTTACACTCTCATTTACACTCTATTTACACTCTCTCGCTGTCCTTGCTTTTAATAGTGATTTGGAAACATGGGAGGGAATTACTTCTCACCTTCGGATGCTGTGTGTTATTCCAGATTTGTTGTGGCAGAAGGGAGTAGGGCAGGTGGGTCTTGATGAACCGGGGGCTCTTCATGTTGTCGATGTAACCCACGGAGTCTGTGACGAAGTTGGGAACCTGGAATTCGGGAATTTTCTCTTTGATCCCTCGGTAGTCAAACAGCGGGGTGTGCCTGGAAAATTAATAAATTTCATTAACATTATACAGGGTGTCTCGTTAATTAGCTAAAACTTCTGGGAGTCTTCTTCATTCAAATTGGAATAGATTTCGTAAATATTCTTTACACTTTGGTACGGAGAAAAGAGACTTCAAAGTTTGCATTTTGTTTTTGTGATATTTTGGATCTTGAGTTCTTATTGCGGTGACAATAAATCTCGCGTTACGGCAATTAGACATTGAATAATGGCGGTCGAGTCTCGATACAATAAAAAGCGCGCGCTCTAGGGCGTGCGTCCTTATAAACCTGTTATCTCCTTCACACCCTCTGTCTCTTTCATTCATCGCGACAAACGTTCCTCAGATCTATTACAGTTTTCAATATTTGTGATTTATTACCATTTTTTTTACTAACTGACCTTTTTATTTTGACTACAGTAATTTATATGGAATAATAAAACTTCATTCGCTTTAATACATGTTAAATAAAAACTTAATCATTGCATAAATTTAAAAAATATTTTTTGCTGTTGTTTTTGTAAGACGTGCTAATGAATTTTTAATATTTCATATATATTACTGTATTGATAGTCCAACGTTTTAGAGAAAATAAGTCATAAATATTGAGAGAAAAAAATCCTATTTATTATATTTTTTCTTCGATATATCGATATATTTTTTCCAGTGACCTTTTTTTTTAGTCACCACAAACTTTTTTCCATTACTTTTGTAACATTTTTAGAATATATATATTTTGGAATAATATATTTTTATCGATATATATCGATTATTTTTGAACCTTTTTTAAAATATCGATATTTTTTTTCATTTACCCATCCCTAGCGCACATCCTCCTGTGCCGTCTCCGCACATCACATGCACACGCTCCCGCATGCACTTCCGCATACATGGAGACACATTACAGGAATTAGCTTGGTGGCAACTTACTCTAGGAATGGAAACCTTTCAGGCAGATCAGTTTTGGCTCCTTCGTAGTCCAGATCATTGGCGATTAGCCACACCATCTCCTGGGCCCACGTAGTACCTAAAATGACAAACATTTTTAAAACACTTACGGCTGCACATTCACTGCAAATGCATATTTCGGCGTAACAAAGTTTTAACGAATATTTATATGTACGCATAATATGTTTTTTTATACATATAAAGTTTACTTCATTATCTAGAATCCGTACCTAGATAATTAAGAAATGTTGGATATTAATAAAGTTATAATGTTTTATATTTGCAAGAAATTTTTACGTTTTTTGTTGATTTTAAAACGCTTTTTATTCATATAAAGAGATGATTTTAAACAGTATATTCTACTTATTCCCATATTTCGAGGCTTTACTCACTAATTAAAAGTAAGTTTTTTAATAGAAACATCTTAATTATTATTTAAAAATAAAAATTATGAAATGTGCCAATAAATGACGTAATTATAATATAAAACAGAATGCCGTTACGTTATTGCCGAATTATAAAACAGAAGGCAGTTTGTTGAACCGCCTAAACCACTTAAAATGGTTTCCTATAAAATACCAAGACAACTAGACAACACGCCGTATAAAGACCCATAGAAATAACTGTGCCGCAAATTCGCCAATGACACGGATGCACCGTCTTGGTAACGGGGGAAATTCGTTGACATCTTTCGTTGTAGGAGCACAATTGAATTGAAGAAATATTTAGACTTGGAATATGCTTAGTAGCCTAGTTGGTATAATAAAATATACGGATAATTTGCTTCTTTTGAATTGGTTTCCTCCTCTTCTCCATGGCTTCGTCCCACTCACTGTGGTCGTCACCCAATCCACGCCTCTGCATCTGACCATCCCTTTGCACCACCCATGATTTTTTTGGTCTTCCTCTGGATGTAATTCGGGGAAAATGAATTTGCGTTGCTTTTATTGAACAAAAACCTCCTTGTGTGATTTTATACCTTTGTGTATTCTAGTCTTACCTCGTAGACGATGCGTGTATTTCCAACTGCATAATTGATGATTTACAGAAATATTTGATGAGAATATTTTATATGAAAATATTTAGATGCCACACCTTTATACTTAAAAGCACACAAAGGCGTTGATGGTAATAAAAAATACATAAATTTTCAGAATACTTCGATAATCACTTACTAATTTAATAGCCAAAGTGTGTATTTTGTTGTTTGATTCATTTTTCTCGAGATATATATTTTTTTAAATAGAGATGCGAACACGGAATGCATATCGCATCAATATTCTTATTAATGATTATGTTGAAAGCTAAACGCCTATGCTACGCAAATAGAATTAACTTCTCGGTGTCCTGGAATGGGACTCGAACCAGCGACCACCAGATCACTAGGTGAGTGTCATGACCACTATACCAACAAGCTACTATATACTTAAAGTTACTCGGAAATTTTCACTTTTTCAAAATCAAAATTAAAAATCGTTAGAATGTCGTAACAGTAAAACTACTGATCTATTTGAAATATTAACATTAATAAATCATATATTTGATAATAATAATTATTATTAACATAATTAATCTAAGTAAGAAATATTTTTGATGGTTTTATCACCCTCCCCCCTACAATTTACTTGTGGTTAAAACATGTGATTAAAAAGTGATCAAATATAATATATCTACATACGTCATACTAGTTACTATGATGACTGCCTACTTCATTCAGCACCCGTGAAAGTCAAACGTGCGCTTGGCGACAGTTTTAGGAAATTCGCAATTGATATTCTGTATGAGATCACCTAGATGTGGTTTGCTTGTCCATGTTTTTCTTTACCATAGGTAAGCCCATCTATTTTCGATATTTCCGATTTGTCTTCATTAAAATATTGGACTATCATTAAAGTAATTTCAGTTCATTAATTTTATTCGATTTAATATAAATCAAATAAAATTATTAAAACCTTGCAGAAACACTGGATCAAACTTACGCATCTTCGTGTATACTATAAATAAATCGTAAATATAATACTAAGTATATTTGCTGCTGTAATATAAAAAAAACTTTCCGTTGAATATAAGAAAATATCTTTCCGGTGATTCACTCGGTTAGGTATGTAAATATTGCAACCCTTAGATTGGCATACCAACAGAGGGATTCGAAAAAGTTTTTCTTATTAACTTTATCATAATTAATATTATACGTATGTGTAGAAAAATCTAGTTTAAAACCATGTAACAAACTTAAAGAAAACAAACGAAATCACACGCCGAAATCTTAGCGGGGAGGCATAACCTCAAAATTATACTTTTTAAAATCCTTTAAATCCATTTTTTCCGCTGATAAAACTACAAATATTTTTTTATTAAAATATATATTACCACACTTGGGAAAACTGCAAATCCACACATCATCCTCGCGAACTTTCATTTCCTTTATTTCACTGCCAAACTCCTTAAAGTACTCCGGCACGATGGTGCCATCTATCGACAGGTAGCCCGAACGAAACTGCGTTATGAATTCCTTATTCAGAATTTTACCCAAATCGTCGGACACATTTTCGTATTTCAAACTGGGCGCCATTTTTTATCTAACGTCAAAATATCTATTCTTAAATTAAATTTTATTGTTTAAAGCATTTATTATAACGATCACTTGTGAATGATGCAACGTGTCAATTAGATGATTGTTGGAATGAGTATGACGTTAATTGTGAAATGTTTCTCTTATAAAGGATTCGGGCAATATAAAACGAAGGTTGTCGATGTTTTAACGAATCGACAGGAAATTCTAGCATTTTTTACATTGACTGTTTGCGGTACCTACTGCCCCAGCAACCTTACGTAGGGGGAGTGCTCCAGTATTAACCATTTATAAGAATAACATTGCGTCGCTTATATAGCGCCATTTTCGTAAAAAAAATCACATCGTGTTTAATCCACGCCAAAATTTCTAGTAAATAAGTCGCGCTTTATTACAAAAAGACGTATTTACTTGAAATATGAAAAAAAATGAAAAATATATTGTAAAACATACGTTTTATAACATATGTAAAGCTGAGGACGCTATGTGGGTGACTCCATAGAATGAAGCGAATGGCGCCTTCGAGGAAAACTAAATGCAGTAAAAATAAGATAATTTAGACACATACACGTCTACCGCACCAAACAATACCTACATAATTCCTGAATTGTTTAACAAACTACTCAACCGATAAAAAAATTCGTGCACGCACCTACGCGCGGTAAAAGTTATATTGGTTAAAAATGTATATTAATACAATAATCCCATGTCTAGGGAAATGGTTAATATAAATAATTATTGATAAGATTTAGATTAATATTATTGGATATTGATTTGTTCGAGTGCAGCCACACAAGGTTTGAGTGCAGAATTTTTTCTATTTACTAATTAAGCCTCTTTTTCTTTTGTTTAAAATTTTCTATTCTTTCTTGTTGTATTATTCTTAACATGCCTAAGTTTTTCTGTATATTAATCAAGTCTCTTTTTCTTTTGTTTAAATTTTTTATTCTTTCTTGTCGTATTATTCTTAACATGCCTTCATTTTTCTGCTTACTAATTAATTCTCTTTTTCTCTCGTTTAATTTTTTTTTATTCTTTCTTGTTATAGAGTTTTTCTGTTAATAATTAAGTTTCTCTTTCTTTTCTTCAAATTTTTTATTCTTTCTTGTTGTATTATTCTTAACATGCCTTCATTTTTCTGCTACTAATTAAGTCTCCTTTTCTCTTGTTTAATTTTTTTTATTCATTCTTGTTGTATTATTCTTAACATGCCTAAGTTTTTCTGCTAATAATTAAGTCTCTTTTTCTTTTGTTTAAATTTTTATTCTTTCTTGTTATATAATTCTTAACATGCCTAATTTTATTTCGTAATATATTTATCATTACCAATATATTTCTAAAAGTGGAGACCTGTAATTGACCATCTATATTATATTAATGTTTTCTATGCTTCTTTGTTGTGCTGTTGGTCTTCCGTGAATATTAAATATTAAATAAAAAATAAATAAATAATTGATAACATTTTAATGTTGATATTCTTTGATATTGTACAAATGAACCTAACTATTGGTTTGTGATAGGTAGCTAAAATAAGAGATAAATGTCTTCGAATTGATCTCTTCCAAATATCGCGTAAATATAGCATCAATGTTAGTACCATATCATGTTGTTGACGTTATTGGGTTATTTTTAATCGTTAAATTGAAATCTTCTTCGAAAAATTCGACCAAAGTTTTGGGTTAGGACAACAACGTTAGATATTAAGTTTGCGGTGAGATTCATTAAGTATGATGTGCCTGCCAAAAAATAAGTTAACCCATAACGTGGACACTCCACCACGTATTTATATTTACTTTTAATACAGTTTTCATTGAATTGTAAAAAATGTTTCGAAGTCTATTAGTACATTTTTTTCATAAATAAACTTCCCAAGTTTTTGTTCATATACCGTGCATTAGATTAAAAAATCGTTGCAGTAAATCAATGTCTTAAATATATTTATTTATTAATTGTATTTTATCTTTAATGAGGTTTCCCACGGTTGTAAGTAGGTACGTGGTTTACCAATCAGTATCATCAGTAACCAATCAGGAATTAGACTAGAAGGGTAGCTAGCTCAACAGGGATGTAAATTAATGAATGCTATGAACCTACCAATCAGTATCATCAGTAACCAATCAGGTATTTGGTTTACCTACCAATCAGTTTCATCAGTAACCAATCAGGTATTTTGTTTACCTACCAATCAGTTTCATCAGTAACCAATCAGGTATTTGGTTTACCTACCAATCAGGTATTTGGTTTACCTACCAATCAGTTTCATCAGTAAACAATCAGGAATGAGACTAGAAAGGGTAGCTAGCTCAACAGGGATGAAGATAAATGAATGCTAGGAGGGAATGTAATGTAAAGAGAGAACCAGAGCTGCATTCTTTTGCGTGAAGGGACCTAAAGTCAACTCTGCAAAATAGAATGATACTTACGATCCTATGCGTTTCTTGTACTTACATCTTTACAGGGTTATTTGGAAAACATTAATAACCTCGCAGGACTATATTCCTGCCTTGATTATGAGTCGAAAATGTTCGTGCAGCCATGACCAATATCATTAAAATTCGTTTAAAAATTCACATTTAACGCTTTCTTTAAATTGCCGTAACTTTCTTTTAACTCGTAGCGTCTGCGGTTTGTCTGCCGGAAAAACTTTGTATCGATTTTTAACAATTTTTTCCGTGATCCAATCGAGCTGAAACTTCGCAGGCAGACTCGTGGCGACGTTTCGTTTAAAAAATAAATAAAAATAATAGTATAATTTTGGATTTTTCGAAATTTTAATGGTTTTTTCAAATTAGAATCAATACAAATGAGTTATGACCCCGAAGTGTGCAGTAGGCATGAAACCTGATTCAATGAGAAAGAGAGTATAATAAAAACTTGTTTTTTATGGATTAATTTTTTTAAATTTTTGAATGAATGATGAACCAAATTATTTTAGAACTTCATGCTATACAGGGTGTGCGAGAGCTAAAAGCAGAAACTTGGCCGGTAGATTTCTGTCTATGTAGCGAGTCTAAAATGTTCAAGCAACCATGACAATCAATAGTTATGGAGATAAGCGACATCAAAATTTGCATTTTTTTTCAATACTTCTGACTTATTTTTTGTAAAACGTTGAAGTACCATTACGGTAACTTATATCGATTACGAAAAATTCATTCGTTTCAATACAAGTTTAAAAAAGGATAAAATCAAAAACGATCAAAAATAAGCATAGCAAAGACCCCCCCCCCACCCTTTGGCGCTTACGTAATACTTGAATGGCCCCTTAAGATTAATTTTAAATACCAAAATGCAACACCAAACAATCGGCCGTGTTCCGAAAATTGCAATATTGGGATCTTAAGATTGTTATCCCAACACTTAATCGACGTGAATAAAAATAAAAAATAAACGAGACGTAGGTAGAAGTCGGTGTTCGTCGTGCTCAAATAAGGAGATTTGTATATTTACACATATCTCTCTCAAAGTAAATACCTTTATTTGCAGTGTCCGATGTCTGCAATGCCTTTAGAATAGGGACTGATTTTTCAGGTGCCTTCTGATCCAGGCGGTTTGGTCTGACAGATTTCAAAAGTTGAATGAACACCACAAAAACTCAATTAAAAAATAAATATTTTTAAACTTAATATTGAGAGTAGAAAGCCAAAAGGGCGTTAGTGGTTATTTCGATCTTTACAGGAGAGCAAAAAAATGTTCTGCCAATCTGATTTTGTGAATGTTTCTTTTATTACTAAACAATTTCCATATTTGCTAATCCAAAACAAAAATGGAAATTATTTAAATATAAAAGAAATATTGACAAACATTATTTAGCTCTCCCGTAAAGTTCGAAATAATCACTAACCCCCTTTTGGCTTTCTACCCTCGATATAATACAAAATATGTAATTATTAAAAAGTCCCTCTCCGAGAATAAAAGTCTCTTTTTAGAGAGGTATAGAGATAAAATTTATGTAGTATTAATAGTTTTAATAGACTAGAAAAAAATGTAATAAACTGTTTTCGTTATATCTAATTAGATCAAATGTTAGGACGAGAATCAGTAGCAAGGTCTTCATAAATTAATTTGGACAAACGAATTAATTAATACTGCATTATAAATAAGGTCTTCTATTAACGGCACTGTGTCCTTGAATTAGTGTGATCGTAGTGTGTTATTAAATTTACTAATTCACCTTAAAATTCACTTATTATTTATATTATGTTACTGCAACATCCGTTGTTATGTAACGGCTTTATTATCAAGTTTTATTATCTACACCAGTGTTTCCCAAACTATGGGTCCCGACCCACTGGTGGGTCGTGAGCGGATATTAGGCGGGTCGCAGTCACAACACCGCGCAACACGTTTCCTCCGGGTCATGACATGTTTATTATAGAAAACGAATTGCAACCAGATTTCAATGTAGTTTCTGCAATTTTCACTCATTTAACAGAGTTGAAAAATAGCTTTAACGCCTACTTCGAAGAAGAGATGAAAAAGTTTGACAGGATAAACTGGATTTGTAATACATTTCAAGACAACGTACCAACAGAAATGTCAACAAAAGCAAGTGAAGAGCTTATTAATTTATCGGTGTCACATCACTAACTGATCGGTGGGGCACATCCCTACACAATCCATAGAGACAAGGAGAAAAGGAGTATTGTCAACTGTCAACGACCTATGAAGGATCTAAAGTCTATATAATAAAAGTCTACATATATTATATTATATTAAAATGTTATTATTTAATAAAGACACCCTAAACCTTACAATCGGAAGATACGTCGCTGAAAAATACTTTTAATCGCAAGCAATTAGCAAAATTCTGGCTTTTAGTTGCTGCCTGCTTTTCTGACGAAGCCATGGAAGCTTCACTACCACATCTTATGTGAAGTGAGATTTTCTGCCATGGTTTCTAACAAGACTAAATACAAAAATAAATTGGACGTATCGAATTTACTGCGATTAAAAGTGACTAAAATGGATGTCGACGCTGTTACGACAAGAAATAGGCAACAAATTTATCCTTCCCATTAAAATATCACATATTAATATTTTTCCTAATGAATAATTTCGATTATATTTGGACGTTTTTCTTTTTTCTTTCGCATAGTTACAAAACAAATTGGGAAAATGTAAGACAGGAAGGTGGGTCCTGAAAATTAATATTTTTTTTTGGTATGTCGCGGTCCTGTCAACTTTGGGAATCAATGATCTACACCCAATTACGAAATTAATGTCTATCTTTTTTTAAATGAACTCGGAATTAATAATTATTATTAGTGAAAAATAACAATGTTAGTATCCATTAATTTTACCACAAAAATGCTTTTAGTTAAGGGGTTACACCAGCTTGACATTTTCAAAAAATCGTTTTTCCATCATCAAAAATCAGAAAATATTTTTTGATACAAATATTGCACATGTTTTATTGTCATTGTTTACGGAACTCTTTGGTTGACATTTTTCATCAACAAATTTTTTTCAAATTGTGCACTGTATAATATATTACCATGTCGCACAGGGTTTGAATAAAATGAAAAAGTTAATTATTTACTTGTTAAATGATGTAATGTTGTAAACAGATTTTTTGTGCAAATGAGATCAGTTTAAAAATAATATTCATGTTTTTCCTAAAAAAATTTTTTTTATTAAAACATTGCAGTTCAATACATAACAAATGTAATAAAAAAACAAGAATAAAACAAATGGCGAGTCCCCAGGCGGCAAAACATGCTAGTATAGTGGGACACCAAAAACTTTATACATATCTACTTAATGACTATAATACAGAAGAACTATATACACAATAAATTTAACACAGAAGAGTAATATAAAAAAAACACAATTATATCATTTAAGATATATATAATATAGGCACAGTATACCCAGAACAGTAGTTAGAATACTCCGGCCTGTCGGCGAGTTATTAGCCTACTCTTGCGTTGACCTAGGGTTGTCACTTTATTTTTACTCCCTTTCTTTTAACTCGTAGCGTCTGAGATTCCGACGCATAAGGTAGACACGAAACCCGAATAAAATTCAATTTCTTTTAATTGTCCAAAAATTGATGTGCCCTTTTTACGCTGATAAACACAACGTAGACTTTTAAAAACTCAGTCTTTGTGATAATCAACACACCTTTTTAGTAAAGCACCACAAACATAAAAAAAAGCATTTTTTTCAGGAAGCGCATTTTTTTTCTAAAGCGGCGGCTGCGAGCGCGAATGGCACCGAAGGCACGGCCCTTACTGCCGCCGCCTTGTGCCCCCATATTCTATGTCAATGTGTGCGTCACAGTGCGTGCGTACACGGCGCCGAGCACGCACGCACACATTCTAATGGGTAGCGGCCAGTTTGTATGAAGACGTATTACTGTTTTTAGTATACTGTGATATAGAGATGTCACATTTCATTGTTTATAAACGATGATTTCTCCTGTAGCGCGCGCAGCGCGTGCTCATTGGTCAAAATGAAGTATTTTTGATAAACCTCTCGTCCAATAGGTAAGCAGAGATTCCTTCTTCCTCTTTTGTTGAATCGGGAAGAAGGGACGACAGACCGATCCCACGGTATCCGGTAGGTACCTACCACAGGCATAGGTAGGCACAGAGACGCGGCGTGAAATCGCTTCTTGTTGATTTCCGCGTCCGAAGAATTTTCGATCGAGTTGCACGCGGCAGACATTTTTGTCGCTTTTTGTTCGGAGGGAAAAAACGCGTTCAATGGCGAGACGCGACCAAGCGGGAAAATCAGCGAGGCGCAAAGCACATAACTATAAACACATAAATTTCCGCATTACGGCTTTATCCGCGTCAGCGAGGAATTATTATTGTAACACCGATTATCCGGGCTAATGGAGGATGGAGGAAGGGTGTTGCGAATGTTTCACCTCAAAGCCGCTTCCAATATTCATAATCATCGCCGGTTACCGGAAACTTAACCTGCCCTTGAAACTTATTAAATTAAATTGAAGTTTATTAAATTAATTTTATTATACATGTATGGTTTGATATAGTGTTGGCTAGATTTTTGCCTTCGTATTTCTAAAGCCAAGGGACCTTTTGCGTTTTTAAGTATAGGAAACAAAATTTTGTGTTTATTGATCAATAATGTTTGCGCGGTTGAAGCCCACAAAAAGCACAATATTTTTATTTTTATTTTTTAATGGTTTACAAACAATGAAAAACACATAACATAATGCCGCATTTCTGCACGGATGCGCTCGTTTGATCTCGCGGTGGTGAGTGAGTCAGAGATGGTCATACAAGCATTATACCCGTCCTAAAAAGCGACCATCAGCCTACGTCGCGAGAGATAGGGAGTAGAAGAGACCTTTCACTGCTCGCAGGTTGTTAGAAAAGTAAGAAAAACGTCTTAGGCCCGGTTGTTTCAAGTTCGATCAAAGTAAGCGGTCGATTAAAGCGTAGATTTTTACGAAAACGGATCGTCTGATTGGTGGAGAACGTAAAAATCTGTGCTTTAAAACAACGCTTACTTTAATCCAACTTGAAACAACCGGCCCTTAGGATTCCGTGATCATGTTCCCTGCCCGCGCGCCCTGTGTTGGAGGCACCGCGAGAAGGGGATGTCGGAATTTACAGCAGATGACGAAACTTCGCTCTAAATTATGAAAACTTGGTCAAAAATCATGTGTTTATTAAACGCATCAGGGAATTATTTTTCTTCGGCAATCATTCAAATTTTGCTATGTGTCTAAAATTAAGACATCGCACACTTAAAAAGTTAATAATTGCAATCAAAAATGCATTTTTTACATGGCTCGAGTTAGATGATTTACGATTATAACTTTTTACAGACATGAAATGTAGTTATTGAGCAAATCTCAATTTCGAGACAAATATTTTCCTTCTATTATCGACAAAAAAATCGTCTAATATAAAAAAATTAAACAAGGTTTAACTTCACATCAATGATGTAACATTAAACGTTAGAGATGCTTGTATTTTGTTTGTATATTATAGATAATAATATGAAACTTTGTATACTAGACACTTTTAACTGTACAACTAATTTGTAAAGTATGCCCCTGTCTCAACACAAATTCTTCTAATGAAACAGGCAAGACCCAAACCAAATTATGTATTGCATGCGATAAGTACTAAATAAATGTGTCAAATACATGCGTTTGTGGTTTAAATTAGTTTAAATCGAATAGTTATAGTTAAAATCATTCAACTTTTCTTTTATTCGTGTAATTTGTTGGAGCGCACCTGAGAGATAGCGACACCTGATATTTCAGATTTTTGTGTATTTTGCTAACTTTGTTTCAAAAAAATAATATGAACATAATTTTCTTACTTGTATAATTATCGAGTTAAATTATCAGAATATAAAGGTACTATTCTCTAGTAAATTATATTGTCGCTACCAAAATGTTTGACCACAGGCAGACGGTCCAAAGTCCTTTCAGCAATTGAGTACTCAATTTCACCAGATCGCCGCTCCTTATTTAGCTCACTTCTCGATAATGTTGGCAGATCTCACTGAGCGCACTGCCCGGGAGCAGGGGCTCGGAAGCTGCGTTGTATGACGTCGGTAAGGGACAGATAGTCCACACATTTATTCCTTCAGAGACAACTATTTTCATCAGTTGCAAGCTAATTGAATTTATCAAGTGCAATGTTATCAGGATTCACGTGACAGAAAGCCAGCTGATGGCACCATGATTTTTAACCCATAATTATAATTTTGCAGATAATACGAATTAGAAAAAATATTCTAGGCATTATTCATTTTATAACATTTTGCAATCATGTCGTATTTTATATTTTAACTGTAAATATATACAGATGAGGAAATTACAAGACAAGAAATTACAAGATATTAATGATTTTATTTTATAAACTGTATATCGCCTACTGCAGTTAGGTATGGGGACAACTATCGGGAGTGGCTGCTTATCGTAAACACAGCTACAGTAGCCGGCAAACACCATTTAAGGCTGGTCATCCATTTTTCAAACTGTCAAAAGTGTCGAATTGTGTGTACGCTAAAAAATTTCAGGAAGTTTGCCGGCAACTGTACTTATCTTTACATATTTAATTTATCATTAGATATGAATGGCTAAATCGTGCATTTCGCTTTGGTTTTCTTTACGTAAACGATAAATAGTATTAGTCACAATAAATCGAAAAATATTAAGCCCAAGCGGACTGCACGAATTGTGTAATCTTATTTATTTAAGATAAGGAATCTATAGATAATTTCAGAGGCATCGAAATGTCATCTAAACTATAAATTATTGTGTCTGTTTGTCAGCCAAAACATGCCAACCAATGTCAATATAATAAGCGTATTAGTTAAATGAGAGGATTTTTAAGTAAGGTAAATTATAGGAGTCTCACAGAAACTAAACTATTTACAAGAGAAACGCGTAAGGAAGTCTTTTTATATTTTTTATTTATCATATAAACAGTTTGGTCGCTGTGAGAATTCTATAATTTAACTTAATTTATAATCATCCTTCTGTGGACAAAATCCAGTAATTGTGTTCTCAAAACATACATATAAAAATATTGGTAGAATTGGTAATACAAAATATTTTCCAATTTCCCTATCAGCCACTGCTAGGGAGGTGGCTAATTTCATAATATAATTTTATTTGTACCTTTTTAATTTTCTGAGACGCATTTCGCCTTATGAGGGCATTATCAATCTAAATCCTTTACATTTAACCACTTGTATTTATATGAAAAATATTGGAAAGAGATGCTATATAATTTTAAGAATTAATTAAGGTTTTTTGGTATTACTGCACGAATCTAAGAAACAATCCTGTTCAATCACTAATGACAAGTAATACTTATAAGGATGAGGATGTGATATTCTTGGTAACAAATTATGTTTGTGTACTAATGATAATTTTCAAACGCGGGGATTCCAGACAGCATTATTTTTAATGAAATATATTTTTGAGCACTAATGATAATTTATCAAATGCGAGGATTGGCGTCTCAGATGCTTTTCTGCGTTAGTGATTTGAATCGAATCTCCAGTGTGTCTATAACAAGAAAAATTTACGGCAGAAACAAATCCCTATAATATTTTGTAGTTACAAGTTATTTGAAAATATCAAGTAGAGGGGATCTATATATATTTACTTGTTCGTTTATGATTTTCTTATCTACTGCATGTTTAGAGATCTCTAGTTGTTAAAACCAATTTAATCTAAAGCCTTTAGTCTCGAAGTGCAGTGGAATTCGCGCGGATTGGTCATTTATTTTATGGTTGCAATCTATCAAATGTTTCGCGAATTGAGAATCTACTTTACCTTTTGCCACGATTTTGCGTGTTCCGAGAACTTTTGTTCAAAATTTCTACCTGTTTGTCCTGTGTATACTGATTGACATTATATACACCACTCTTTTTAAAATTTTGGATGTTATTTTTTGCGTTATTTAAAATAGATTCAGTATTATTTTTTGTCCTAAATGTAAAAATATTTCCTGATTTTCTAAGTTCAGCAGCTGTTTTTAGAGAAATATTACCAAAGAATTCTACACAACTGAATTGATTGTTAGATTTTTCTATAGGGTTAAAATGTATTAATTTTGCTGTGGCTTTTTTGACTGTTTCTGGAGAGTTCCTTGAATTACTTTTGTATCAAAGCCATTATTATTTGCAATTATTATTATCGTATCTAATTCTTTCTTATAATTTACAGCATTCATAGGCACTTACAATAGTCTAAGTATCATTGAGTTATATGTGACCACGAGTGCATTGACTTAGCATGGATTCCTGTTATTAGCAATTCTACCTTGTTCCATCTGATTTAAATTGTGATTTGTCATCCATCGTTTTTTACGAATTTCTTTTTTAGGTTTCAGGTGTTCATTGCAGGTGACATTTATAATATTTTTAAGATTCCATTGTTCCATCCATTGTCCATCCATAAGAATTCCACTGTTGTTCAACTGTGTTGACATTATTATTGTGTTGTAATTTTTCTTTTAATTTAATGGTAACTGTGTTTAAGATAGATATGTCCTTTAGTTTTTCAGTATTTATTTTCTTGTTTGTAATGGTAGTACTTTTGAGTTTAATATCTAAAACAAGTGGCTTATGATCTGATCCTATACCAGTTCCAGGATATGTATTTGTATTTTGTATTTTTTTACGCTTCCACAGACCAGGAGGCCCAATTACAGAAGCGAAATACATCACAAAACACCCAGGCTAGATTAAAATTGTGACCTCACCGGGAATCGAACCCGGAACCCTCGGTGTGAGAAGCCAGTGTCATACCCACTGCGCTACGATTGATGCTATTTCTGAATCTTTCTCCTATCAGAGCACAGTCTTTTTGTTTCCTGGCTGGGTTAGGGCTTGTTGGGTTGTCTTGTGGAGATCTCAATATATATATATATATATATATATATAACCTGCGTTTTGGTAGTTTATACATTTAAAGACATCAATTGTAACAGTAATGAGTAGAACACAGTGACATTCTACAGTTATCAAATTTTTAAATACCCCGACATGAAAACTAGCTAAAAACCCAAATATTACTTTTAAACAATTTACAAACTTCAAGCCGCGACATAACATCAAGAATTCGTTAGAACTAATTCATCATATTAAAGATCACTTACCTAATAATTGTAAATTAATATCACCAGACGTAGTTAGCTTGTTTACAAAAATTCCAAAAATAGAAAGCGTCGGAATAATAAAATCAATTTTAGGAGGGAATAAAACTCAGCCAATAATAGCAAAATAATTATTTGAAAATAATTATTGAATATATATAAAAGTTTGATGAAATAATCATCAAACTTTGTGCGGAATTCAACTATTTTAAATTTAGTGATCGTTTTTATTAGGTTATCAAGTTTACCTGCTGCACACAAACTTCTAACTTCTAAGGGGAAGATTGAGGGTCGCAGAGGGGTCGGAAGGAGGCGACATTCCTGGCTTCGAAACATCCGAGAGTGGACCGGGATAAGAAGCGTGGAAGAGCTGTTCCGCACTGCCCTGGACAGGGAAACTTTCTCCCAGATGATCGCCGACGTCGGGGGGACCCGACAGGGCACATGAAGAAGAAGAAGATTGTTTTTATGAACAAATGGATGGATTGTCGATCGGATCCAATTTGAGCCCACTTTTGGCTGAGATCTTTATATTATAAACGATCTCGAAAGTAGAATTATAGACTCTCTGCTAGCTAAAAATGCATCGTATACTATAAACGATATGTAGACGATATATTAATTGCATTCAACGGTACAGATAGACAAATAGACCAATTAGTTAAACTTTGTAATTCATTACATAAAAATATTAAATTCACTTTAGAAAAAGAAATCGATGGTAAAATTAATTTTTTAGACTTAACAATAGAAAGGAAAAACAATAATGTCTTTGATATATTTAGAAAGCCTACATATACTGATACAACTATCCACGCTTAGTTAATGCACCCGTGGTCACATAAACTAACTGATATTTAGACTATTGCAAGTGCCTATGAATGCTGTAAATTATAAAAAAGAATTAGATACGATAATAACAATTGCAAATAATAATGGTTTTGATACAAAAGTAATTCAAAGAACTCTCCAGAAAAAGTCAAAAAGCGCCACAGTAAAATTAATACATTCTAATCCTATAAAAAAATCTAACGGTCAATTCAGTTGTACAGAATCCTTCGTGATACGTGATATATCTCTAAAAATAGCTGCTGAACTTAAAGAATCAGGAAATATTTTTACATTACAAAAAATAATACTGAATCTATTTAAATAACGCAAAAGATAAAATACCAAATTTGAAAAAGAGTGGTGTATATAAACTAGAGTGTGACGACTGTCAATCAGTATTCATAGGACAAACAGGTAGAATTTTTGAAAAAAGGTTCTCGGAACATAAAAAATCGTGGCAAAGGGTAAAGTAGATTTTTAATTCGCGAAACATTTGATAGATAACAACCATAAAATAAATGACCAATCCGTGCCAATTTCACTGCACTTCGAGACTAAAGGGTTTTGATTAAATTTGCTTGAACAACTAGAGATCACTAAACATGGAGTAGACAAGAAAATCATTAACAAACAAGTAAATATATATAGATCCCCTCTACTTGATATTTTGTAACTACAAAATATTGTAGGGATTTGATTCTGCCGTAAATTTTTCTTCTTGTTATACACATACTGGAGATTTGGATCAAATCACTAACGCAGAAAAGCATCTGAGACGCCAATCCTCGCATTTGATAAATTATCATTAGTGCTCAAAAATATATTTCATTAAAAATAATGCTGTCTGGAATCCTCGCGTTTGAAAATTATCATTAATACACAAACATAATTTGTTATAGAGAAAATCACATCTCATCCTTATAATTATTACTTGTCATTAGTGTTTGAACAGGATAGTTACTTAGAATCGTGCAGAAATACAAAAAAACTTTAATTAATTCTTAAAATTATATAGCATCTCTTTCTAATACTTTTGATATAAATACGAGCTGTTGAATGTAAAATATTTAGATTGATAAATTCCTCGCAAGGCGAAACGCGTCTCAGAAAATTAAAAAGGTATAACTTAAAAAACAATTGTTTTTATTTCAATATGTGTGATTATGCAGTTCTGCAAACTTAGCTCTGAAACAATAATTTTTTTGCAACTACAAAGCATCGTACATGTCCCTACATATTCTTGCATGGTGTAAATATGAAATCACAAATATGAATGTGTTCTTGAATATATAATATCTGTTGTATAAATGTATGTCCAAATAAAAATGAATTATTCAATTAATCATGGCGTCCATCTAGCGGTGGCATTGCAAAGTAATTTCAACTACCGTATCAAAAAAGTGGATTGCTCTATGGACAAAAATAAAAATTAATCAATTAATAAAAATAAGAACTACATATAAGGTCGATATATTCACGGAAACATAGAGGGTTGCTATAGCTTAGTGGTCAGAGCACCGGCCCCGGAAAGGAGGTGACCTGGGTTCGAATCCCAGTAGTAACCGAATATTTTTTCGTGAATTAGATTTTTCTGTATGTCTTTCTAATTGATTAATTAATTTGGTTATTAAAGTGGAGAATGCTAAAAACGTTACAGTGATAAAGAAAATATTGCTGTGGAATTCTTTCTTCAAAGAGAAAGATTTCGGGTTCGGCTTCGGGAGAGAACCCTTCTTCCGTCACAACTGTGACGTCACGATGACCGACGACAGAAATTCGACCGCTCCGCAAGACTTCGACGCCGTCGTCTTCCACGGAGCGCAGTTTTACCCTCAATCAGAATCGGACTATCCGGTGTCGCGGACTCCTCGCCAACTCTACGCCTACTACTCCTCGGAGTGCCCCGAGATATTTGGTCCTTCGTACAATCACGACGGCAGATTCAACGTCACCATCACCTACCGCCTGGACTCCGACGTGCACTAGCCGTACTTCATCTTCACCGACTTGGAAGGAAGGATGGTAGCACCGGCATGGCAGCCGCTCTGGAAGGAACCTACCAATGATCGGAAAGAGTTGAAGGTTTTCGACGAAATACACGAAAGAAAGACAAAACCCGCAGCGTGGTTCGTCTCGAGATGTTCTTCGCCGAACAAAAGAATGGAGCTCGTCCAAGAATTGCAGAAACACGTGAACGTCGACGTCTACGGGGATTGCGGCCCCTTGAAATGTCCTCACAGTAACGACACCAAGTGCTTCGAATTCTTGAGTAAAGATTACTACTTTTATTTAGCATTCGAGAATTCCAATTGTGTCGATTACGTAACAGAAAAATTGTACAACGCTTTCTCGAACGATGTGATTCCTATCGTGTTCAACGGAGCTGACATGAAGAGATTCGCTCCTCCGCATTCCTACATAGACGCCAGCGAGATGACTCCCCTAGCCCTGGCAGAAAAAATCAAATTCCTGATCGAGAATCCCGAGCAGTACTCCGAGTACTTTTGGTGGAAGTACCATTACCGGCCGCAGTCCGGTAGTGCGGTGAATCCTTTCTGTACCTTGTGCAAAATGTTGCACGATAAATACCTAAAACCAAAATCCTACAGTTCGTTCGTCGATTGGTTCGAAGGCTCCAAAGGAAATCGAATTTGCAAGCACTGATCGTACTTATTTATTTTTTCCACGCTTATTTTTCTTCTTCGCGCGAAGATAAGGTTCTTGAAGTAGTACAAACAGAGCGCAAATAAAAATGTTTTATAAGTTTTCCTTTTAATTTTGTTTAGATATTTATGTTTTAAATATCCGAGACAATCTCCCTGGTATTTCCGACAAACTTTCTACTGTTTACAACTGCTAGTGTTTTATTCAACTTAAGTTTACATCACTCACTTTGTTTACGTCATACATTGTTTGGATGACATTGTTTACAATTTAGGTTTACATCACTCTTTTTGTCATTTCTGAATGTCACAAGTGTCAAAAGTCAAAATTGTCCGGTTTATATATATTTATTTAATATAGCGCTAAAAAAAGCGTGTTTTTCCCTGTTTCCTACTCAATATCAGCATGCCCTTGGAAGACAAATTAATAAGAAAATAATATTTTACGTATTAAAAGATTACAAAAATGAATTACAGTAGGCAAAGGCCATTGCCCATACAGACTGACTTCGCATTTACGATCACGGGACCATGGAAACGAAGAAACGTGCTTGTTGATTTAGTGATAAATGCACTTGCCTAGTGATTCAATGCGCATTGCATACGAGCAATTTAGTTCGGTCTTTCGGGCGTTTATCTTAGTTTAAAAATGATAAGATTATTTGATACGTATTCCTATTTTGTGTACGCAACTTTTTTTTAAAAAAGTAGAGAATCATTCAATAAATGCGAAAAAAGAAACCATCCGTCCTCTTTACATTACACGATCAACCCTTTTCATCGTCCATAATGATTTGTCGGCGGTTCGAGCCCCATTCCAGGACACCAGAATGTTAATCCTATTTCCATAGCGCAAGCGTTTAGCTTCTTTTGTTTTGAAAATATTAAGAATATTGATGTAACACGTAGAAATACTTACGTATATCATTTGCTATCTGGACTGGTCGGTATAAAGGAGTGAGCACTGGTTATTCTAGTGTAATAGTTATGGTGTTTAATTGTTCCTATTTAATAATTTAATAGTTACAGAGTCGTGACAAATAAATACCGTTGGAACAATTTTTATCACCTTAAATATTATTTTAATAATACTTTTTTCTATATCTTATTTATTTATTTTCATACATGTATATACTGGGAACATTTTAATAGCTCACCATATTTCCTTCTTCTTCTTCTCGTGCCCTGTCCGTTTATCGGACGTTGGCTATCATGTTGGCTATGCGGACTTTGTTTACTGCGGCCCGGAACAGCTCCACAGTAGACTGGCCAAACCACTGTCTCAATTTTTCAGCCATGAAGTCCTCCTTCTTCCAGGGCCCCGACTTCCGGCAATCTTTCCCTGCATTATGAGATGCAAGATCTCGTATTTCTCTGGATGTCTAATCACTTGTCCTAGATATTGAAGTTTTTGGATTTTTATTGTTTTAATAACTTCTTTTTCTTTATTAATCCGAGCCATAACATATTCATTCGTAACTCTGTCCATCCAGCTTATTTTGAGAATTCTTCTGTATATCCACATCTCGAATGCCTCAAGTCGCCTTATCAGTTCTTCGGTAAGCGTCCTTGCTTCCATTCCATAGAATAATACTGAAAACACGTAGCATCTGACCATTCGAATTCGTAATCCTAGGTTGAGATCACGACTGCAGAACATCTTTTTCATGCGGACCATATTTCCAAACATCAAAAAAAAATCGTTTGATATGCGTTTTGGAAGTTTATTGTAGAATATGTTTTAGTTTTTAAATATTTATTTCATTTTCCAACATTTTATTTTATAACGAATAATAATAATGTTTGCTTTGTTCGTACTTCATTTCATTTAGGACAACATTCACGAGTTCTGTTTGCGCCACTAGCTATTTATTAACTAGTTTATAGGTTTTATGACACTCGATGACCGTCTTTGTAACATCATAATAATTCATGTATGTTTTTCGATTCGACGTTTATCCCTAATAAATCGATTGGACAGAGCGTGTTGATTTTTAATTTTCAGATATTCAAATAAATAATGAAGGAAAAGAACGAAAGAGTCATATAGTTTAGAGACTAGAAGGAATGTGTATTTGATTACACATTTTTATCGATTGTTGCGCGGTATGATTGACAATACTGAAATTATGCAGAGCATTGGTTTGTATGTTCCTGATAATTACCTAAGACATCGTCAGCATAGATTGTTTCACATTCCAATATACAGGACCAACCTGCCGATGGTTATACCTGTTGGAAAAGTTACAGCTATGCTGAACAAGATCGCTTTGGATGTTGATATATTCCATGTGTCTGAGGGGGTTTTCCGAAGCAGGATTCTCCTACACCTTTGACCAGATTGTACAGGTCATTTTTAATTGTTTAATAATAAATATTATTATTTTAATATACAATATGTATATGTGTGTATATATATGTATGTATATATATGTATGTATATATGTAATAAATATTATGTATATATTATATATATACTATATATATATCATATATATATTATATATATATCTATATGTGTGTGTGTATATGGGTGTGTATGTATATGTGTATATGTATATTTTTAGATATAAATTCATAATATGTATGCATTGAACATAAAGTTTGTAATATAAATATTATGTAATAAATAAAAATTGAATTGAATTGAATTGAATATTCTTTCTGTCTCATTCTCTTCACAAAATTTGGCAATAAGTATTATCGCAGTTGAAACGGATGTATTTGCTGTTCATAATCTCTGGTAAAAAAGTGAAAACATAAATTATTCATAGCCAAATTTGGACCGATAACATTCAGATTTACAAATCGTTTGGTTCGAAATCGCAAGTGGACGAACCTAATATAAAAAGATTTCAAAATGAATCATTATATACTTTTGTTAAAAACTTCATGCAGCGGGAATCCATGGCAACTTACTGAGAAGTATAGAATCTTACACTTTGCATAGAACTCAAGTGGTGACCGTAAACGGATATTATTCGAAACTTACTATTCCTTAAACCCAATAGAGGTGAATCTTTCATGAATTCGGAAGATATATTCAGGATGCAAGGAGTGATCTTTTTGCAAAATTGCAGTTCTTAGATATACACATAGAAGAAACAAATGTTAAAATAAAATTTTACGACAGTATGGCACTGCAAACCTTTTTAAGAAACCTAACAGGACAGATAAGTATGGCCGTAAGACTGAGAGACCCTCCAACTCTAGAAAGGCCATGACTGCCTGTAGCAGACGAAATTTTTATAAATATATGCAAAATAATTACAGTAGCTTCGCACGCGTAGGTATATCAAGTAAGCAATAAAACAACAACTTTATATTCGCCGTAGAAGCACAACAGTAGGTAATCCGGAGTGGACCGCAGCAGACTTATTCCATCAACAAGAGTGGTCCTCAGAAAAAATAGTCGAAGTACACTGTGAAGAAGACCACGAGCACTTGAAAATAATTGAAAACTACACGCCCGCGAGAATAATAAAAACAATGGTAATAATACTGAACCAACGACCGAGTCAACAATGGAAGAAATAGTTTATTGCCACGCAACGGAAAAAGAAGACGGAAATTTTATTGACGAAATAAATATTTAAAATTCTTAATGCAGTAGAAACCGACGAAAATTTTAAAATTCTTGCCACCCCAGATCTTCTGGGGTGGCAAGGGAAGAAAAAAGGGAGAAAAAAAAACGAGCGAGCCTTACAGTAGTCGTATATAATGTGTAACATTTGACATCTCACAATTAAAAATATCAATTGAGCAGCGACGGAAATTGACCTCAATATTTAAAAAAGCTACCTATATATTTATTAATTAGTAAATACAAGCATTATTTTAAAATGTGTTTGGCCAATTATATGTTTTTATTTATTTTCATAGATGGCGGTAGCGTGCCGCCATACATATTGTATGAAAACTTTGAATAAATATTTAAAAATAATCACATAAATTACATAAAATTTGAGAATGTAAATCATTAAGGGTAGTTATTGTTTACATTCATGTAAAAAAAATATATTTATTGGATAGTTTAGAAGATATCAGCCAAAATATATCAAAGTTACAACATCCACACGCTTGAAACCAGCCTCGCAACATATATACAAAATCAGAAGCATTGGCTGGTAGTGTGCGTCTTCGCTGCGATGGCACTTGCTGGACATAGATTTGTTTATAAACGATGATTTTTTGTCCAACGCGCGTGCCCCGCGCGCGCTCATTGGTTAAGTGAAATTGCGCGCGTCTTATTTCCTGTTGCGCATTTCCGTCCTTTTTCACGAAATCGCTGTCACATATTGCAGGAAAGCGAGAGGAAAGATGTTACACATTAAAAACTAATGTTGTCCCAGCGTTAATCCCTCGATACATCAAATTCCACAGAGGTAAATGGCATGCATATTCAGTTTCAAAAAAACGATGTGGCAGAAGACTACATTCAAGGAATAAATCAGGAGGATCCTGCATCTCGAAGAACATCTCGAAAACAGAGAGAAGCGACGAATTTTAAAATTATGTTCCCAGAACAAAGAGATTTTCCACTCAAAAAATCTACCCCCAAAGAATATAAAAAAAGAGTAGCTTGTTGGTCTTGTGATTAGGACTTTCGCCTCGTGATCCAGAGGTCGCGGGTTCGAATCTCACTCCAGACCAGCAAGTTATTCCTATTTTCATAGCACATGCATTTAGCTTAGTTTGAATATAGTAAAAATATTAATTTGGCACGTAAGGTAAAGTCACCAGTCTTGGACAGAATAAGCGAATTTTTTTTTGTTTTTGCTTTGTAATTTGTTCATTTTTCAATATACATTCTTTGGGTTTTGGAGGTAAATAAAAAGTCCTTTTCTCAATCAGTATTCAATGTTTAATTTCAGTTTAATACTCAGTGCAATAAAATATTATAAAAAACCAACACTCCTACTCAGACACCATCAATGGACAGTAGTAATCCAGTGTTGGACCCCCAATTATGGACATTATCTAATTATGAACAGCCAAATATGAATAATCAAGTAAAAGAAAAAAAACGAACAGAACCACTTTATTCCTGGCTGATTGTTTGTGAACGGACAGGAATTTCTAGAGAAACATGAAGATATACTAGAACAGAAGTATGATAGATACATGAAAAAAAAATAATAATAATGAAGTTCACTTTATGGACACTGTCCATGATTGGGTGATTGGGTCCCGATAATTTTTTTTAGGTTACCTTAACACAAGACCTCTCAAAACTTGTGTAATTGAGCGTTGATTACTAAAATAATTTTTAAAATAAAATAAAACTATATCTTTAGGCTTCTACCGATTTACGAAGTTTTGAAAAATTTTCATTTTTATGGTGATATTTCGCTATCCTCAATTTTGGCTCCTGAACTAAATACAAAAAATATTTACTTTTTGTTCTATTTATGTGTAAATTATACATGACGTTTCGATTTGCATGTAACAACACGTTACCAGCGACTTCGAATTTGTTAGGTGTCAATCTGCAAAAACCCTCAAATTTGAACTTGTTTTGAGGACTTTCTTGACTTGACTCGCGAGTGTTTTCTTCGTAGCCAAAATAATTTTTATGCCATAAAAGTACCATCGCGATTGTTAAAATGTTAAAAGCGGATTTTGTGATTTTAAATAAGAAGTTCGAGGCGTAGTCAGACTACTTATGCTATGTTCGGACCATACAAAGAACTTGACAATCAGCAGCTACCAACTATAAGGGACGTCATTTCATTTATTTTATTTGTCAAGAGCGACCTGACATTGACGTCTCCAAATCCATCCAAATCAGATACATAAATATGTAGTTGTTTCCGAAGAGATCAAAAATATTTGGACCAAAACCTCGATTCCAATTGTAACTAAGGAACAAGTTATTTAATTAGTGAAATCCAATTTCAATCACAATTTGAAAAGATACCCCAAAAACAAACGAGATGATAGTTTTGAAAATAAACTAAAATATTTTTTAGTCATCTGAGAATCTTTTTGACGTTTCTGCTTGTAAATGCACTTTATTTGAATCTTGTTCGTGTTTAAAACCGAAGAAACTTTTCATCAATGAGATAAGTTTTTGTTGGATCAAATAAATGATAGGAAAATGGTTATAAGCGTTTTTGATAAGAAAGAAACGGCTAGATTAATGAAACGACAGCAGGGATAAATTGAAGAGACAATAAGGGTAACAAAAAAATTGTGTTCTACTCAAGAAACCGATTCTGTCTCAGCAAATTTTGATAAAGATTCAGTCCGTGAATCTTCGCCAGAAACGTATCTGATAACAGAGGCATCCCCCACAAACACGCCTTCGACAGAGACACCATCTACTTCAACAGCGAATTGAAATACATTGCCATTGCCAACAGTTGCTAGTCTGAGATAGATAGCGTTTATCGATGCGATCTGCTGCTGCTGTTGCTTCTGCGGTTTTCGCTGACGTTGGCTTGGTTTGTACCGAAGATTAACGCTGGTTATTGATAAAAATAAGATCTACAGAGATGTATCTAAAAACCGGAAGCTTCAAAAGATATTGGAGGTATTGTTATAAAAAGCATTTACTTTGATGGACAAAAAGACCATCGCAAAGAAGTTTTAGAAGACCACATCTCAATTTTAGCACAACCTGAATCAATTTATTTGGGACACACAGTATCGAAAGACGTGGCACTGCAAAGGGAATTCTTACTTCGATTAGTAGAGGGTCGAAGTTGGAATTTAGATGACATGATTTGCGTTGAATGTGACGGAACTGCAACTAGCACCTATTGGAAAGGTGGCGTGATTCAATATTTAGAGGAGTATTTGAGGAGACCGTTACAATGGTGTGTTTGTATGCTTCATGTCATTTAATTTTACTTTACCCCTTCGTCACTTATTCTTGCCCTTAGATGGTTGCACTTCGGGTCCTAGAGAACATAACAGACGCCTCACAAAGTGTAACTGCCGTTACTTCTAGAGATGGCTTTATTAGAACCAGGATGTAATCTCGAGAAGAAATGCTAAATTTTGGACACAAAAATAAGTTAAAATTTTTATTTTTTGTCATTGATTATAATCTATATTTTGTTTATATTATTTTCTTGTGCTTTGTTTCATTTATTTCAATACTAAAATACCTTTTAAATTTTATTTTTTTATTATTTTAGGCAAACGGTTTAACTCTATAAAAATGTAAAATTTACAAAAATTCCAAGCTTGGTAGAGCCCTCAAGATGAAAGAAAATTCTAGTTTTTAAATTTTAAAAGTTTAAATTATGCAAATTTTGATACCTCTTGCGATTGTGTAGCTCAAAAAATTTTTTTCTCATACATGGACGGGACACCCTAGTGTACGTGCTTGAATAATATCCAGTTATGGACACCGCTAAATTTTAGGTTTAGAATGCCAATGACATTTAGGTTATAATATTAGGTCCTTACATATGAAATTGGCGTTTAGTATGGGAGGAACATAAAGCCAATTTTTTATTATTATAATATGTTTATTTAATTAAAGTATGTACCATTGCTATCTATGCACTTTTGCCATCTCATAGGTAGTTCATCGATCCCTTTACTAAAAAAAACCATTCGGACGGGAATCAATAAAATCTTTGAAGGCGGTTTGGACTACCCCATCGGAGTTGAATTTTTTCCTTTGCAAGAAGTTATCCAAATTTCGAAAAAAATGGTAATCTGTTGGGGCAAGGTCCGAAGAGTACGGTGGATGTCTTAGACATTCCAATTGAAGCTCCTCTAATTTGGTAGCCGTCTGTTGTGCAGTGTGTGGTCTAGCGTTATCATGAAGCAGCAGTGGCCTAGAGCGATTAACCAGCCTCGGTTGTTTAGCAGCTAGCTTTTCCATCATGGTTTGCAGTTGCTGACAATAGACATCTGCCGTAATCGTCTGGCCAGATTTAAGAAAGCTGTAGTGAACGACACCAGCACTAGTCCACCAAACGCTCACAAGTAACTTTTTTGGAGTCAATTTTCGCTTGGGGCATGGTTTGGCTGGTTCGGCAGGGTTCAGCCATTGCGATGAGCGCTTCCGATTATCGTACAGGATCCACTTTTCATCACAGGTAATGATTCGATTTAAAATCCCTTCATTATTGTGCCGGTTGAGTAATGCAACGCAGCAGTCAACGCGCGTTTGTTGATTTGCTTCACTCAATTCGTGAGGTACCCACCTTTCAAGCTTTTTCACCTTACCAATTTACTTCAAGTGGATTAAAACAGTTTTATCACTAACACCGCAGCCTGCAGCTAACTCGGATGTGGTTTGCGATGGATTCCGCTTCCACAATAGCCTTCAATTCTTCATTATCAACTTTGGTCTCCGGCCGTCCACGGGGCTTGTTCTGCAGGTCGAAATTTCCAGAACGAAAACGTTGGAACCAAAAACGCACTGTGTTTTCTTTTGCGGCACCGTCGCCATATACATCATTAATCCTTCGAGCCGTTTCTGCGGCACTGGTGCCACGGTGGAACTCGTACTCGTAAATAACGCGATATTTCAAGTTTTTCATTTTGTAAACTGAGTGACGCAAAGAAAAAAACAATTGAGGAAAAAACAAATGAATTATAATTTTCAAAACACAAATACATGAGTAAATAGCTGTATAAATTTGGATTTGGAATTCTTAACCAAAGAGAAGATATTTGAGATCAAATTTGCCAGTACGGCAAAACGCCAATTTCATATGTAAGGACCTAATATAAAAGTAATGTATCACTATTGACAAATCACTAAATAATATGAATTTCAACAACGACGATACACCTGACACAAAATAAGATGTTAAGTGTACTTACTTGCATCGCGATTCTTGTAATAAATTACGATTCCCGACACTAATTACATAGCGCAACTAACAACCGTGATAGCCGCAAAAAAAGTATCCGTGGCGTGGGTCAAAAACAGTTGGTATGACCACAGAATAGAGGTAAATTCAAAAAATGTTCATGGCTGGTCCGCGTCCATAATAGGCGCCATTACCTTATTCCTTGTTCGCATCTCTATTAAAAAAAACTAGAGCCTAAGCTAAAATTCAAAAATAAATCCAAAAATAAAAATAAAATAAAATCCAATTTACAATCGTCAAATAATACACCAGTATGTGCATAAGTAGATATAAAACCCGATATCATGGCGAGAGAAGGAATTGATAAACAATTAAACTTTCCTGAACAAAAAAAAATAAAAAGATTTTTTTTAAATAATATAGAAAGGTCAATGAAAAACGTTTTAATACATAATAATAGTTATGCGTATAATACAACAGATTTAGTAAATCGAGTATTTGAACATGAAATTGATCGCAAACAGCGGACGTTGCAAATCGAAGACAAAACACCCTGCTGTATCAGCACATGGACGACGTACTGCTCGATAGTCAAAACATGCGTTTTCTTTGTTCCAAATTGGTATAAGAAGCCCAATCACCGATACCCATCATCTCACTTTCTCGGTGGCTTCTTTGTACGGCGGAAGCCCTCTTCAATCGATATCTCACTTTTTGGAGAACTCTATACCGAGCGAAAGCTCTCGCCGATTAACTTCATATTTACTGTGTTTTTATACCATCATTGTTATACTTATATTTTACACTCTTGTTTAGATTTTTAAATAAATTCTGTGAAACTGACCGCGACTTCATTCTCATCAGCGACAATACAAGAGAACCCTGAACTCTGGATAAAATACAGGGTGGTGACCCTTATTCAAATTCCATAAGCTTTCGTAACTCCTCGACCTTACACAAGGAGTCGATTCAACCAACACCAACCCCCACAAATATAATTCAAAAGTTGAGATATGACAATATTTCTATTCATTGTCGTAATATTTTCATAAAAAGTCTTTTGAGAGAAATAATCCTTAATGTATGCTTACGTAAATGTCACGCTTCAATGTTCTCACTGAACGCCCGCCTCTGGTCTCCATATAATCTGTTACCAGGCGGGGTCATATAGCAGAACGGCAAGGCGGCAGTCACCCTTTAGGGGCCCTGCACACATTGGCCGAGGTTGGCCCAATGCGAGTTTGGCCCAATGTGTACAGGGGGTTTTAGCGCATTTGGCCGAACTTGGCTTACTTGTCGGTTTTTAGAGCACACATCAAAAGACAAAAGTGGCTAGGCCGGCCTCGGCCATTTTTAATTAGTCAACGTCCACCGACTATGGTGTACGTCTCTCGTGTTTCGTTCATTGTGTTTCGGATTGCCGAAATGTCATATTAAAAAATATCGTGAAACAATGAAAAGACATTCAAGTTAGTTAAAATATTATTATTAGTATGGACAGAAATGTGTGATCGCTGTCCGCCATTTTGCGAGGTTGGCGCTCTGCCGAGGTTGGACGGGCCCTGTACACATTGGCCTGGTTGGTCCAATGTGTAAAGGGGTTTTTTGCGCAGCTTTTGGTCGAACTTAGTTACTTTTCCATCACTCGTCGGTTTATTGAACACACATCAAAGGAAACATAAATCATTAATCATGAAGCTATCGTGGAGCGTGAAGCAATGAAGAGACATTCAAGTTAATTGAATTATTATTAGTTGTATAGACAGAAATTAATTATGTGTACAATGAATGAGTTTTATATTTTCATATAATTTATTTTGAAAACTTTATTTAGTCATAACTAAAATTATCACTTTTTTTTTTTTGTTTGTTTCGTCAAACCGATTGAAAATCATAAATATGAATTATTTTATATTTTACGTATATATGGCTATAAAGGTTTACACTTTAAAATTTGTACAAAATGGAATAGAAATGAAAAATATTTTTTAGTAATATTAATTATATTCAACTAGCTGTAACCCGTCAAAAATTACAGTACTTTTACATGTTGGTTCCTAAGGAATAAGTTTTCATTTATTTATATAAAAAAAAAGAAAGAAAAAAAATACTACTTGCTTACCATCACGCTGTTTCCCCCTTGGGGGTAGGCAGAGAGGATATACGCCACATTCATCTGTCCTGACATAAAACTCTCGCCTAATCCACATTACATCCATCATATATCTTCGCATGTAAGCTCGCCGGTTGTTGAGGCTTCTAACGGGACCATCTTCCATGTTTCTGGTTAATCTGGTCATGCCACGTATTCCGCGGTCCTCTCTTTCTGGCGCCATCTACATTGTATCTTTCTATATATATATCTTCCTATATATAACATACATATCTTTCTTACCATTCTTTTCCCATTCATTCGCTTAACATGCCCAAACCATCTGAGCGACCCTTTTTTATTAATTTTTCTATTAATTATGCTAAGTTTAGCTTTACATTCATTTCTAATATCTGCATTCTTTAATCTATCATAAATGGATTTGCCACACCTACGTCAGAATTCCATTACATACCGCTAGTTTTGCCTCGGTAGACATAATTCTATTAGAAACTATTGCGTTCAAAGCTCCTTAAAGAATAAAATATACTACATATGAAGAATAAGAATATTTAAAGAATAAAAATAAAAAAAGGAAAACGAAAAGGAAAAAAAATATGTATAAATTTTTAGGAAAAAAAAGATAAAAAAATTACGTAAAAAATAAAATAAAAAAAATTACATCAAAAATGTACCTACTAACAGAAAATGATATTATTATTATTGGGATAGGCGAGTTAATATATATATATATATATATGTTTTGCTTGAGGTTTCCGCGAGCGCTATTGTATGGAACAAAAATAGATTCTGGAATATCTCGCGCGTTTCCTGTTAATGGTCTCCCTGAGAAGACCTAGGCCGACGTTTCGACACGGTATCACGTGACGTTGTCAAGGCTAAAAAGGCCTCAAAAGTTACGGACTAGCCGTACTTTTTCGTGGGTGACATGAAATTTGATAGAAAAGTCTCCCACCAATAAGGCTGCCTTATTGGTGGGAGACTTTCCTGTCAAAGCCAATCTTTCATACTCACATAGATCGAATCAATACCCGCTTCCGAAAATACAACAAATCTTAAATAATACTGAATTAAACAGACATCGAGGACTTATTTTATCGCCAAACATTCCGCAGTGAAAACCGATGAAAATGGAGGAAGTTTTACCTTTAAGTACCGTAGTGATGAATTTGATTCACAAGTACCGTGGTGGCGTCTAGCAGAAGTGATATTGGAAGAGGGATTTCTAAAAAGGTACCTTGTCTCGGCTATTTCCTTATTGTGCTAGTTATTTGAAATTAAGTTTATTATTAAAACAAATAAAGATATCAATCACAACTTTTATTCAAAACGTAATTATATAAGTTATATTGAGTGAGATCAAAATTTTCATTTTTTATAGGCACCATATTGTAATCACAATAAATCACAAGTAAAAAGTAGTAAAAATTCTAAACTTAGTTTTTCTTATAAATAAAACTCTAAAAAATAAGATTCAATCGTAATTAGCAGCTTTCAAGATTTAAAAAAAAAATCACAAGGGTCAAAGTGATCATTTTTGTAACAATTTCTGCATACTATCATTAACTCTTTATTCTGAATAAGTCTTATATTTCTTAGCATAAGCAGTCCTTTATGAAATCCTATATGAGTGTTTTTGAAAAAAAAAACATATAAAAAGCAAAAAAAAAATAACATTATGTACCTACTTCTTACTTGCAGTCATTGAAAATCTGACTGCAGCAACTAAGGCACATTGGCTTGGCACAGAGCAAAAATACTTTGTTCACCTTCTCATCTTACTAGGGCATATAGCACACGTTTTACGAACTTCAAGATCTCGTGGTCCTGAAGTTGAGGTGTGAGTTCATGTCAGGAACATCCGCAATTTCTAACTCCGACTGCTCTGAATCCGTATTTTCGCCTTCCTCCAATATGAAATTTGGATCTGCATCACTGTCATCAAGCTGGCTAAAATCTGAATCTATATCTTCCTCTTGGATCACATCACGAACAACTTCTTCTAAATTTTCAAGAGTTATAGGTTGTAGGTTCCTATCAAGTTGATATTTCCTTTTTTTTTAAGTTGACTCCTGAGATTCAGACATCTGAATACAAAATTTATTTGGTCACCTTATTACACAACACATATTACGAGAATCGAGAGAGTGCAGAAAAAGTTTCTACATATTTTGTCATACAAAGCTGGTCAACACAACAACCTCACAGCTACGAAGATCGACTTGCCTTTTTCAAGATGCACAAACTTGAGTCCTGATGGAAAATATCCGATCTCGTTGTGCTACACAATATTCTCAGCGGAGCTATTGATTCTCTCTCTCTATCTGATATAAATTTGGATGTTAAACCCCGTATAAGAAACACGGAGTTCTTCAGAATAAGTCAGCACACTAATAATGTCGGTTACTTTTCTCCCATTACAAGGTTGTGTCGCACATATAATTTGTATTGTGCTGACCCTAACATTGATGCTGATATTCTTGCAGACACCTTATCTTCTTTCAAAAACTCACTCATACACAACATCCATTTTCTAAATGATGACATGAACCTATAGATCCATTAAATCAATCATTCATTAAATACTAATCGCACTACACTCAAACACAAAATATATAATATACATAAATGTACATGTAAAATATAATTAATTGCACAAATACATGTTACTAGAGCGTGCCGAAGACACTTGTAATTGGGATAATGGGCATAGTCTTCACTATAATGTTTATTATCTGATAACAAAAATCAATAGCAACAAAGTTAGGAACATAATAGCTGCGCCAGTCCGTGATCCATTTATTTATTATTTATTATACACTAGCTGTCCTTACCCGGCGCTGCATGGGTTAAGGATTAAGTTTAAAATAAATTTGTGAGGGAAAACAAAGGTTTTATTCGAATGGTATAGATTTACATTGAAAATATATAAAATATAAAAGGAGGGGAAGGGTTGAAAGAATAGAGAGGAAATGTCGCAGTGTTACCCACCGAGTCCTAACGAATAAGTTTCCAAATTTTGAGTCCGATCGGTCAAACGGTACAGATTTGCATCGAAAATATGTCAGGGGGAGGGAAAGGAGTATGAGAATAGGGAGGAAATGTTGCCTATGTTACCCACCAAGTTCTAACGAATAAGTTTCCAAATTTTTTGTGCGATCGGTCAAACGATACATTTTACAAAGATTTGCATCGAAAATATGTCAAGGGGAGGGAAAGGAGTATGAGAATAGGGAGAAAATGTTGCCTATGTTATCCGCCGAGTTCTAACGAATAAGTTTCCAAATTTTTAGTGCGATCGGTCAAACGGTACAGATTTGCTTCGCAAATATGTCAGGGGCAGGGGAAGGGGTATGAGAATAGGGAGGAAATGTTGCCCATGTTACCCGCCGGGTCCTAAAGCATAAGTATGCAAAATTTTAATCAAATTGGACAAACGGTGTGGATTTGTATAGAGAACAGATAGACAGACAGAAGACAGACATTGAGTTTTATAGGTATAGATTATTTAGGGTATTTAGTTCATGGAGTTGTTAGAATTATTGGTGGAGGCCCCCTTGTTCCCCATGAGGTTGGCGACGAGCTCCTGTATCCGTTGCATCTCTTCCAACTGCGTGGTCAGTTGTGTTAGTCTTTTTTCTCTCTCCAATAATGTCTTCTCCAATGTTTTGATTGTCTGAAAACGTTAAAGATTAAAATTAAAAAGGGTAATATCAAATTTGTTTTTATAATGTAGGCGGGTTGATATTAGTGTCTGCGATTAACTATCGCCCATTGCCTGCTGCTTTTCATACGATTTGGTTATTTTTTGAAACTGGTAATGGCACTGCGTACAATGTTTTTGAAGCAATCATAATATAGATGGTCGCCATGTAAGCGTTCGATTTTGACACATTTCCAACCAAACGTATATTCTAACCTGAAAATTAAACATCAAAAATATAATTGCCCATGGAAAAAGTAAAATTGAAAAAAAAAATGTTTTGATATATCACATCTTAAAGTGACTTGAATGTTAAATAATGTATAAGTATAATATTTCTACACATTAAATAATATCTAAATGTGTTTTAAAATAATCTGTACACCTCATTTTAAAAAAAAAAAATGATTTGATTAATTTTTGAAGCTGGCGATGAAAAAAACGATGTACATATAGCTTAATCATAATAAATATAGTTTTTGAGATATTCCCTTGTCATTTGTTTCTCTAATTGCGCTAGCCGTGGTATTATAGCTAAAATATTATTTTGGCTGGGGAGAAGCAAGATACATAAATTGCCTTCTCTCTTGCTCACAAATCACATTCTCATATTGACAATGGTCGTCCGACATCAATATTTCCTGCGTATTTTAGACCAGGAATTATTACAGACTGACTACGAACCTGTTGGGCTTGGTGAAGGTCACCCTTCACACTGGCACTCTGGACACTCGTCTCTTCCAGCTTCTTGTCCCTCTGCTTCACCCTCTCTTCAAACTTCACCAACACGCCGGCCAACTCGTTATTTTTTGTGGTCTAGAATAATTGATATTCGGCATGTGATATTATTTCAGACATTTATTTATTGATATTAACGGACATAGTCCAATAAAATATAATACATAAAAAGAACAATATATAATACATCAGAATAAAAATTATAGCAATTTAAATACAAAAGCAAGGACAAATGAAAATTACTAACAAGATGGAGACAAGGTCTGGACTGATCTAATCAGAGATTGTTTAAATCTGGACAGACTTACACCAAAGAGGTCCGGATCCTGTCTTGAATTTATAAGACGACATAACCGTGACATGGGAGCATGAAATCCATAATTGGTTCTATGATTAGAAATATTTTTAGAAATATTCGAGATTGCAATAACCTAATATAATTTATTTTTTTTATAAGAGACACTAAGGCCCGAATACAGAGTCAATACTTATACGATTTTAAGGTTTAAGGGACCACTCGAAAATGTAATTTGTAGTCAGAGTCAAATCTATATTCGTTATGACGTCACACACCTCGACAAACAAAAGGAATGTGTCCACCTTACAATTGGGTATGAAATTTCTATAGTTCTTCATTTCACAGTCAATGCTTAGCGGTGCGCACGCGCATTATTGACATTATTGTAAGGAAACCGGCCAAATACTACTATTTTGACAGTTGTTGAAAGCTGCTCGATACCTTCCTTTAAATTTTACTGAAGTTGAATTTATTATAATCATGGCGAATTTTGACCTGTTGGACGGTAGTTTTACGGAGTATTATGTTATTATTTTACGGAGTTTTACGGAGTATTATAGTACGGAGTATATACGATGAAATAGATAGGATGAATAGGCCGGTAGCAATACGACGGTATTTTCGGGATTTTGAGAATCCTGTTGAATTTTACAGTTCTCAAAATTTTAAAATGAGGTTTCGGCTGGAAAAGTCGACAGTGATGAAAACAATAATGCCATTATTGTTTCCAAATTACAGTGTTATTACCAATCGAGGCCTGCCGATTCCTCCCATCATACAAATTGCGGTAGCGCTGCGTTTTTTTGCGACGGGAAATTTTCAGGTAAATATGGGGAATGAATATTTTATAGATGTCTCACAGACACGAAATTATATTTTTATGGGGAAGTAGGTATGGAAGTCTTTGGGTGTTCATAGGGCTTAAGACCTATCGTACGGCTAGCTTGAGTGATCACTTTACACAATGTAACATTCACCATTTCCACCCATGATAGAATACCATGTTTATTAAATCTAATCAATAGTATATTGATTGATTAATGATGTCACTGTGACAAAAAATCCAGTACTGTTCTTAAAATTTGGACAAACTCAAAATATTCTAAATATGGGGACTTCAGAAACAAAACAACACAATCTTTAAAGTATTTTATCAGCAATTATCTATAATATATTTTTTCAGACTGTAAGCCGCAATAAGCCAGCCAACTTCTTGCAGAATCGTGCGAACCATTTCCCGTCAATTGGCACAGCAAGTCAAAAATTTTGTTAAATTCCCTCGGTCGTCCCAGGTCCTATGTGAAAACCGAGGGCTATTTTATCAAAAAGCGCGATTTCCAGGAGCGGTGGGATGCATTGATTGCACCCACATTCCCATCAAAAGCCCTACGAGAGCCAGAGGGGAAATATTTAGGAATAGGAAAGGGTGGTTCTCGCTGAATGTGCAAGTAGTGTCCGGCCCGAGGATGGAAATATTTGACATTCTTGCCAGATGGCCGGGTTCCGCACACGACTCAAGAATTTTCTATAATAGCAGCTGTCGTAGGAAGTTTGAAGAAGGAACGGTCTCAGGCATCCTCCTCGGTGACAGCAGGTGTGCTCAGACGAGCTACTTATTTTCGCTGAGGAACATTATAATAGGTCACAAATAGCGACAAGAAATGTTGTGGAGAGGTTATTTGGGGTTTGGTAAAGGAGATTTCCGTGCTTGAGCAGGAAACTCCACAACAACCTCACAAATACAACCAACATCATAGTTGCTTGTACAGTTCTGCACAACATAGCCATCGCATCAGGGGACCCACACTTTATCCTTTCCTCCTAGATAATACACCAAGTGCTAACCAACCGACTGTAATCCGGTCTAACAACGTATCCGGCAGGTTAATTAAGGTAGCATTTATCGCTAGGCATTTTTCATAATTTAAATTCTAAAACTAGTATTGAAACTTTTCTTACATTTATTTTATTCTGATATATATAAATACACCTCTCACTGCGTTACTGAAAACGTGTTCTCTTGTTTAAATTTTTATTCTTTCATGTTGTATTATCTTAACATGCCTAAGTTTTTCTGCTTAATAATCTGCGGAGAGGCGACCTTAGCAACATGCGTTCAAGCCCCATCCCCAGCCGTTACACGACAGACAGACAACGAAATTATTATGTTTGATACTTCAACATCGAAAAATACATTTTCTTATGTCAATTAATATTTCTTAATTATTTGATTTATTAAAGAAAAAAATTACTACATTTTATCAAATATTGAATTGTACTATTTTGGAAGCAATATGGCTTGAGCCTACATACAATGCACACATTCATTTCTGTGGTTTTATTATTGAGCGATATGTAACACGTATGTCAAGATGATTTTCATTTTATAACGTGAGAAAATAACATTTTTATTTCATACATTTGCATTTTGTATGTTTGCGTTTTGAATTTGTCCCTTTTTTGTATTTTTTTTTACTCTGTACTGACATTTCTTTTGTTAGTGAATTGGTAGAACTTTTTTTTTGCTCTGTTCTGTATAAATACTTATTTCCCTGTCACCGCGTTAATGAAAAAATACATTTTCTTTATATCAGTTAATTCTCTTTCTCAATTATTATTTATTAATAAATCATGTTGCTTTATTATTTCATATTACTGTTAATAAATTTGTTGAAATATGTATGTTCAGAAGTACTATTTTTGAATTTTACTATTGCAATATCTATTATACATTTATGTGATTTTTCATCTTAATAACGCTAAGACATGAACATTTTATTATAATTTTTAAAGCTCAAAATAATACTTTGGTTAGTAAATCATATGATATAGACAAATGAAATAAATGACATATCACCTTATACACCTATCTTTTCTTCCACTTTGCGATATATTTCCATTTATAATTCGTAAAAATATCTAATACGTGGGTCATAATAAGTGCCATAATTTCAATTATTTATTTACCTAAATATCATGTTGCATACTGCGATTATTAGCGATTGTGTCACGTGGGAGGAATTACTTCAACATTCTTGATGTACATATTAAATATATTGATGACTTCATGTCCGGCTAGTAGTATCTCGGCAGTACAGTGGCAAGTATTTTTTTGTTAAGCTGCAACAGGCTGTAGGGCCCAATAACTGCAGCGAAACACATCACAAAACACTCCAGGCTTGAGTTAATCACACATGTGTTGTATTGTGACTTCACCAGGAATCGAACCCGGAACTTTCGGAAAGGGAGGCCAGTTTCATGCCCACTGGACTACGAGGGCTGTCATCACAATTCACAGTCGTAATTGTGCTAAAGGTCCCATTACCTTATTGATCCTTATTGAAAAACCTTGAGCTAATTAATGAAACTGCAGAGGACAATATCACGCTAGAGTAAAAACACTATGTTAGAAATTGTATATATTTTATTAAAATACAAGCATATCATTTTAATAAGTAATTGAATGTTACGGCGTTTACCTTGTGGAAATCCATTATGAATAAATAATGAAATAAAACAATTAACTTTGTTTTTTTCCACTTATATTTAAGCCACTTGTTTCACTACATGTTTCGGAAACGTCCGTTTCCTTCATCAGGTGAATTAAGACTGAGGTATGTAGGAATGGTTGTCTGGTGTGTGTGTTGTGGATTCGGTAGAAGTGGAGGGGGTATCTAAGTGGTGGGAGATCGGGAACATTGTAAGAAGGGGTGATGTGAAGGGTTGTATTTGATTATTGATTATGTTATTTGTTGTGTTTATGTTTTTATGAATTTCAAGTGTTTCTAAATTATTTTGTTTAAGGCCGTATGTCTGTTTATGTAGGATGTGTATTTTTGTATTGCTGAAAGTGTGGTTATTTTCTATAATGTGATTGGCGTATTCTGAAAAATTGTGATTTGTGAGGCACCTTTTATGTTCTTTAAATCTTTTTTCAATTGATCTGCCTGTCCTTCCTATATATGACATCTCACAATCTCCACATTCTAGTTTATAAATACCACTACAGTGTAATTTGTTAGGATTTTTAGATTTACTATTTTTCAATTGTTTTTCGATTGTATTGTCCGTGTAGAAAGCTGGTTTTATATTATTTGGTAGTTTTCTGGTAATATCGTATGATATTGTATCTATATAAAGTATTTTTCGCCAATTATTGTGTGTGTCTTTGGTAAAAGAGTTGTATATATATTTTTTTATTATGTTTGTTTGGATTTTTTTATTTAAAATTTTTTGTATTGTATCTATTTTGTAGCCGTTGTTGAGTGCTATTGTTTGTATTGTTTTTAATTCTTTTTGGAAATTTTCTTTGCTTAATGGTATCGATATTAATCTAGTTATCATAGAATGAAATGCTGCCATTTTATGAGATATTGGGTGATGTGAAGATTGGTGTATAATATTGTCTGTAAATGTTGGTTTTCTGTATATATTGAATGAAAATGTGTTATTGCTTGTTCTTTTTATGTTTAGGTCAAGAAAATTGAGCGTTCTGTCTGATTCTGTTTCCATTGTGAATTTTATGTTTTTGTGTAGTGTATTGATAAATGTGAGAAATTGTTGTAGTTGTCTGTCTGTGCCTGTCCATACACAAAATATGTCGTCGACATACCTATACCACAGAAGAACATTTTTTAATAAACTATTTTTAGAATTAAATAAATTATTTTCTACAGAATTCTAATAGAGGACTGGATGGTTGACCCATAGCTAGTCCATCTTTTTGACAATATATCTTATCTAAATAACAGAAATAATTTTGGGTTGTACAAATGTTTAATATTTTTAACAATTCGTTTACCAATTTTGAATCAAGATTTTTGGTCATTTCTTTAAATATGTTTTTACAATCTTCGATCGGTACATTGGTAAACAAATTGCTTACATCAAAGGATATCAATTTAGCGTTATTTGGAATGACAGTATATTTTATTTTTTCAACTAACTCTAAGGAATTTTTCACTGTGTATTTTGGTTGAAAGATTTTAAGGTTTTTGACAATAGAAACAAACATTTTACATAATTTAAATGACGGGGAATTACAAGCGCTAACAACTGGTCTAATACTAATGGGGTTTTTGTGAAGTTTGATTAATCCTTGGAATTTTGGGACAGATGGGTTCATTAATATTAATTGCTTTTTAATGTCACTATTAAATACGATATTACAAGAGTTCACTGTATCCTTTACTATTTTTTGAAATTTATTAGTTAAGTCTTTATTTATACACTCAAATATATCACATTTTAAAAAATCACAAATTTTATCATTGTAATCTTTTGTTGGTATGATCACGATGGAGTTTCCTTTATCAGCTCGAGTGAATGTTAGATTCTGATCATTTAGCACTTGTTTTATGTTTTTGACCGTCTGTATCTCATGTAAATAAGAATCTTTAATTTTAAACTTTTTTATAAAACTTTTTATTGTCTCTGCACAGGTGTATTTAATCCTGCAATTGCTATGGGTCAACCATCCAGTCCTCTATTAGCTGATATATTCATGAATTCTGTAGAAAATAATTTATTTAATTCTAAAAATAGTTTATTAAAAAATGTTCTTCTGTGGTATAGGTATGTCGACGACATATTTTGTGTATGGACAGGCACAGACAGACAACTACAACAATTTCTCACATTTATCAATACACTACACAAAAACATAAAATTCACAATGGAAACAGAATCAGACAGAACACTCAATTTTCTTGACCTAAACATAAAAAGAACAAGCAATAACACATTTTCATTCAATATATACAGAAAACCAACATTTACAGACAATATTATACACCAATCTTCACATCACCCAATATCTCATAAAATGGCAGCATTTCATTCTATGATAACTAGATTAATATCGATACCATTAAGCAAAGAAAATTTCCAAAAAGAATTAAAAACAATACAAACAATAGCACTCAACAACGGCTACAAAATACATACAATACAAAAAAAATTTTAAATAAAAAAATCCAAACAAACATAATAAAAAAATATATATACAACTCTTTTACCAAAGACACACACAATAATTGGCGAAAAATACTTTATATAGATACAATATCATACGATATTACCAGAAAACTACCAAATAATATAAAACCAGCTTTCTACACGGACAATACAATCGAAAAACAATTGAAAAATAGTAAATCTAAAAATCCTAACAAATTACACTGTAGTGGTATTTATAAACTAGAATGTGGAGATTGTGAGATGTCATATATAGGAAGGACAGGCAGATCAATTGAAAAAAGATTTAAAGAACATAAAAGGTGCCTCACAAATCACAATTTTTCAGAATACGCCAATCACATTATAGAAAATAACCACACTTTCAGCAATACAAAAATACACATCCTACATAAACAGACATACGGCCTTAAACAAAATAATTTAGAAACACTTGAAATTCATAAAAACATAAACACAACAAATAACATAATCAATAATCAAATACAACCCTTCACATCACCCCTTCTTACAATGTTCCCGATCTCCCACCACTTAGATACCCCCTCCACTTCTACCGAATCCACAACACACACACCAGACAACCATTCCTACATACCTCAGTCTTAATTCACCTGATGAAGGAAACGGACGTTTCCGAAACATGTAGTGAAACAAGTGGCTTAAATATAAGTGGAAAAAAACAAAGTTAATTGTTTTATTTCATTATTTATCATTTTAATGCTGTAATTTTCCGAATAAAAAAACAAAACAAAAATTAAGTCACATCAGTTAAATAAAGGTACAAGTAATTTGAATAAAAACATCTATCCGCTCACCAGCTAAATTAGAACAAGAGTGGTGAGTGCAGACAAAACAGGAAACCGTGGCACGATACAGATACAGCTCACCTACTAATCTTACTGACTACGCTGTTTTTATTTTAATGTATATACATTTTTTAATAATATAGATTTCCTTCAATATTGTTATTTCAATATTATTTTAAAATGTTGTTTATATATACCAGAAATGATTTGTTTTATTTTATACATCACAATGATTGATTTCTACGAAAGATCGTTTATATTTACTCTTTTAAAAAATAATCTATATACTTTGGATGTTTTTGTGGTTAAACTTAATATTCTTAATAATTAAAGCATTAACTTTGTGTTAAGACATTTTAATTTTTTTTTATTTATGTTAGTATATAATAGTATAAAATATGTAACAGGAAGCGCTAGTTTAAAATTACATTTTTCATATTATTAATAAAAATAGAAAACAAATAGAGACACCCGAGAACGTATGGAAACAATCTAAAGCGAATAGACCGAAGGAGATGAATTGGGTTTCTATTTTGGAGGTAGCTTGCCATTAATTTTAGCCGAGAAACCAATCTCATACGGCCTTTTCAATAATACATCATGGTTGACTATCAAAAGCCTTGGTGAAATCATTTTATTAACAATTAACAGTGCTTCCGTTAAATAATTCGTGAAAACCATCAGATTTGTCTCAATGGGCGCCCTTTCCTGAGTCCGTGCTGTTCATCAATTATAAATGTCTCTCTTCGGGAAGCGACGATTCTACTTATTATAATTTCAAATACCTTAGCTGGTGCAGAAAAAATAGGTACAGGTCTGTAGTTTTCTACAGATGACATAGAACCACTCTTATATTGGAGTAACTTTTGACATGTTTCTGGGAAGATCCCTGTAGTAATGGAAAGATTATACAAAAAATAAACAGATTTTTTTATTAGTTCCACACAACCCTTTAACAGAAATGTTGGAATGAAATCTGGACCACGAGAATGAGTATAATGCATGTTTATTAATTTTTTAATAGTGTCGGACACATCTTTCTCACTGACATTTTGAACATCAATGGAGAATATTGCTTAGCAGTATTAACATTGAATATTACAAACTCATTGAAGTCAAATAATTGACATATCTAATAGCAAATAATTTATCTCCAACAATAGTTCTATTTGATGCAGATACTTCATGCATGAACATAATATTTCACATGTCAACAAAAATATTTAACAGAGCAAGCCCTGAATGAACTTAAAAACTTTCTCCTAATTCACTGTAAAATAACAATTATGCAATCACAACTTCTTCCCGTTTGATTATGCTAATGTGTGTTAATTTGGATGTCAATGTAGAGTATCTCAACAAACTGGAAGGCCTTAAAAACTTATGTATCCGTTTCATCTTCAACCTCAAAAAATTCCATCACATGTCATCTTTCCGCGATCTTCTCCATTGGCCTACAATCCAATGCCACAAACCATGACTTGTCTCTACTTTACAATCCTCACTCACATCAAGTATCACATCACACCAGAACGGAACTTCTGAGAATGATCAAGATCTATGTACTGAAATTTGTTCTTTTTACCTTCAGTTGCTCTTGGATATTGTAGGTAATGAAAATCCTTTCCTACATTAATTTTATTCTGAAAACTATATACATACTTATTTACCTGTCAATGCATGTATTTTTACCGAACTGAATATATTTTTCAATGTTTACTGAAGACATTGAAAAATACATTCCTTTTAATTTTTTGGTGCCTTAATATGTTTGTTAGTACATATTTAAGCATATAATTTTGATACTGTAGTTCTTCGAATAAACTATGTCATTATGTTTAAAACAGAAGATGAATATAAACGAAATTAAATGCCTGGTAAAAGTATTAATAATTATTGACAATACAGCACTCGTTGCTATTACAAGATGACAGGTAAACAAAAACGTCAAAAAATGCCATAGATAAAAACAAATAGACGAGAGCTACAATCTAACCAGGACTAATTTACACACGCGTCATTTTACGAACGTTTAATTCTTCTAAGTATCTGACTGGTTCAAGTAGCGACTCTGGAATGCGATTTAAGTCAACTAACGCGGAAAGCAGAATACTTATCTTTCACGTGCCTTTCACGAGGTCGAGCGGAAAGGTGTAAGGCGTAAGGTGCAAGTATTGACTCTGTATTCGGGCCTAACAGGATAATAAACTAACTAAGGATAATAGGTACATGATACTCTAATAATAATAATAATTATAAATTAAGACTATGCCCATAATCCCAATTACAAGTGTCTTCGGCACGCTCTTGTAACATGTATTTTTGCATTTAAGTATATTTTACATGAACATTTATGTGAATTGTATATTTAGTGTTTGAATGTAGTGCGATTAGTATTTAATAAATAATTGATTTAATGGATCTATATGTTCAGGTCATCGTTTAGAAAATGATGTTGTGTATGAGTGAGTTTTTGAACGTTGATAAGGTATCTGTAAGAATATCAGCATCAATGTTAGGGCCAGCACAATACATATTATATGTGCGACACAACCTTGTGATGGGAGAAAAGTAACCAACATTATTAGTGTGCTGGCTTATTCTAAAGAACTCCGGGTTTCTTATACGGGGTTTAACATCCAAATTTATATCAGATAGAGAAAGAGAATCAATAGCTCCGCTGAGAATCTTGTGTAGCACAACGAGATCGGATATTTTCCGTCGGGACTCAAGTTTGTGCATCTTGAAAAAGGCAAGTCGATCTTCGTAGCTGTGAAGGTTGTTGTGTTGACCAGCGTTGTATGACAAAATACGTAGAAACTTTTTCTGCACTCTCTCGATTCTCGTAACATGTGTTGTGTAATAAGGTGACCAAATATCTGACCAATATTCCTATATACTTCGTACTAGTGATGTATAGAGAATTTTTAGACTTTGAGGATTTTTAAAGTCGTGAGTAATTCTGGTGACAAATCCCAACATAGTATATGCCTTGTTTGTGATATTATCAAAGTGGTTTCTAAAAATGAACTTAGAATCTAGCATAACGCCCAGATCCCTTATTGAATCGACTTTAGCGAGTGGAACGTCATCCAGTTTATAAACAAATTCTATTTTTTGAATATTTTTAGTGAAACTAATACGGGAAAATTTCTTAGCATTAAGTGACATTTTATTTACTTTACACCAATTTGATAGTTCGTCCAGATCTCTTTGTAGGAGATGACTATCTTCCAGGCTACGAATGGTGGAATAAATTTTTAAATCATCAGCATATAATAGACACTTACTTCTTAATATGTTCGGCAAGTCATTTATGAAGATAAGAAAGAACAAGGGACCAAGGTGAGAAACTTGAGGAACTCCTGAGGTGATAGAAACTGGAAATGAATCATATCCATTTACAGTCACTACTTGAGTTCGATGAGAAATGTAAGATTCTATCCATCTCAATAAGTTGCCGTGGATTCCTGTAGAATGAAGTTTTGACAAAAGTATACAATGATTCACCTTGTCAAACGTCTTGCTGAAATCTGTATATATTACATCCACTTGAGATCTCGAATCAAACGATTTGCAAATCTGACTCACAAACTCAAGCAGGTTGGTAGTTGTGGATTTTTTTGGAACAAAGCCGTGTTGATTAATGCAAAGTGTCTGACGAAAGTGAGCGAATATGTTTTTATAGCAAATAACCTCGAAAATCTTTCCAAAAGAAGATAGTTTACTTATCGGTCTATAGTTACTAACGTCACTTTTATTTCCTGTCTAAAATTTTAGTGTGATGTGAGCTACCTTCCATAAGTCGGAGAACTTTTCTTCTTTTAAAGATTTGCTAAAAATTATATATGCAGATAGGATCCAGAAGAAGGTGAGCACAGTTTTTTATAAGCAGTGGAGGAATACCATGAGGAACTGCGCCCTTGGCGGAATCCAATTCTTTCATAATTTTTAATACAGTAAAACTTTGTTTTTACACTTCTCCGGGGAACAAAAAAAATCGGTGTAGAACTGAGGAAAATGTAAAAGTGAGGAAATGAAAATTTATACAAAAATGAGCTTTTGATTAAATTAAAAAAAGATTAAAGTAAAAACAATTAATGCTTAAAATAACTTTATATTATATATTTTATTTTCAAAAATGTACATTATGTTTTTCTGTTGCTTTTGCTAAAAAAAAAACAACCCATTTTACATCAGTTCATTGTACATCAGTTTGCCCCCAATCCACTACTTGGTTCAGGTCAACATTTGGGCCTTTATTCTCTATGTGAATCGCTAAATTTTAGAGGCCAATTATTTTTTTATAGCGCCCATATCTTCAATTTCGTATTCTGTTAAAAAATTGGCGGATGCTCTAAACTCGGCCGCTAAATGTCATTTTAAAATCATGATGCATTTTATAATGATTTAAGAAAAAAATTCAAAAAAGTGCGTAAAACAAAATGAAATGCAAATTTAACAATACAAACTAACGAAATACTTTAAAAATGATTCATAAGTAATACATCGCGGCGGCTGTCATTTAGATCGCGCCAAAATGCGAGTGAAAACCGCCGCCACGCAGTTACGATTTTCACACGCACGATTGCTGATGGTAAAATGAGTGCAATTAGTAAAAAAGAGCATTATTCAAGCGTTAAAAACATTTACATACAGTAATTAGTGTCCTTTTTTACATTACTTCATTACTAACGTAATTTGTACGCGCTCGAGCCGGAACCTAAACACCATCGGTGCCGCGTTGAAAATTCATCTAATGTTGGTGTATTGAGTTTTTGGAAAGAAAAAGTAAAATTTATAATTTCATTTGTAAATTTCACAGAATGTGGAATTGACATATTGAATTTTCTAAATGATTCCGTGTAAAACCGGGGAAGTGAAAAAAAACATCCGCGTAAAATGCGTGAAATATTTGTATGGGAATGTATGGAGATGAAATGGGACTTCGGATTTTCGGTGTAAATAGCGGGAAAACGTGAAAGTGATGAACGTAAAATCGAAGTTTTACTGTATTTCATTTTTAAGGATGTGGTATAAAGGAAAGTGAATCGAAGGAGTCATTGATGAGCGCAAGTGAGTGATGTTGAGAAGAATTATCAAAAACTAAAGTGAAAAATCCTGAAAAGATATCAGAAATCTCTTGACCGCATGTAGCATATTTGTCTCTCAGAAACATTGTTTTAGGGATTGCATTACTGAATTTCTTGGTTTTAGTGTATTCCCATAATTTTTTAGTCCCGATATGTAATGACTCCTCTATAGAATTTATATATGAGTGATAGCAGGCACGAATACTATTCTTAATACGAGATCTTAGCATAGAAAAGGTTTCGTAATTTCTGGAATTACCGTATTTTATGTGTACGTATATTTTTCCTATATTTTTCTTTTTCGCGGAGCTGGTGTCTTAATGCACTGCTAAACCAACATGGGTATTTTGAATTCGAGATCTTTTTTTGTGGAGTGTATCGTATGTATTGTATCATATGTTGTGTATGTAACTCCACCTCTGTTTTTCCTGTTGGCAAACTGAGAACTATCTCAATCACGTCTAAAAACCATATATCTGGCATCGAATAATTCTACACTATTTACTTTAGAAGTAAGCCATGTCTCCGTCAAACAAATAATATCATAATCACTATTTAGAATTTCTGTGTAACACTCATTAAGCTTGGTTCTCAGACCACGAACATTCTGATAGTAAATATAAAGAGCCATTATGAACTAACACAAACTTATTACTCACTTGTTCTGCTATTTTGTTTTTCAAATTTTTATTGCTGGTGTCCATTTCCGTGAGTTGCGCCCTGAGTGTAGATAGCTGGGCCTCTCTATTTTCAATTTCGCTCTCTAGTTCCTGAAATAAAAACAAAAATGGTGAGACCCTGTTTTATTAGGGATGTCATCTTCTCATAAATATTGATAATTGTTGGGTAAGATTTTAACGGTCATTATTCCAGAAGACACTCAACCAACCAAACACCCTTTACTTAATTGATTGTCAACCAAATTAAAAAAAAATCAATTATCTAACCACCATGCCATTTCAGAGACAGTTAAATATCTTAATTGGTTATAATGTATATATGTTACAGCGAATTTGCATTTTTAGTGAGACTACACTTTCACTAGTAGAAGTGTACTTTTCCCGGTCGGGCAGAGTCTGGGCAGTGAAAACATCTAAATCAACGAATTCTCAGATTCACTACACATTATCCGTGAAAATGTATTTTGTTTACGAATGCGCGCATTACTCAAAGCATAGACAATATATCGGTGAAACTATCAATTTGTACACGTAATTCTTAAAGCGTAGAAAGTATAAAGGCGGCACTTCACTAGGTGATTTTTATTCAATTTGCAGTCCTATTTTAACTCCTAAATTAAAATAGGACAGCGGCACCGCAAAACCAATACGAATCGCGAAGTAAGGTGTCGGCTGAAAGATCGCGCACTCGGGTTTTTTATATCTGACGACTGCCGGAACAAAACGAGGTTATGTCACCATGTAAATATTGGGGGGTTAAGGGAAAATTTTTATTAATGAATATGTATTTTGTCAATTAAGTTTATTAAATATGTTTTTTTTATAACAATACAACAAAAGTTTATTTCTTACAAATATAGAAACATAAATAAACATACACCTGGTATTATTAATTTTAAACGAACCTTTAAAAGTGCGTCAAGTAACAAACACTCGATGCGAAAAATACAAAAATCAAAGAGATTCTAAGTCATCATTTACGTTTGAATTCATTCAGATTCTTCCGCATTTCCAATTTTCTATCTTTTTATCAAAAATGTGTAATGTCATTTGCGTTTCTTGTTTGCGCTGTGTAAAGCACGTGTAAAGTGGGTGGTAGACGTACAACATGAAGTGCGCGGTTTTTAAGTTCGCAAACTTACTCGGCTCGACGTCGGTGACAGACGTGAAGCTTGCTCACACCGTATCATTTTTATGAGTTTAATCGACTGTCTTTTGAATTATAAGATGATCAGAATTTCGTAAGTGTTCGCGATTAAAATTTTAAAAATATATTACGTTTTAGTTACCTACCTAAACTAATCCAGTCCAGAAGTGTGACAGTTCGAGAAACAGAACTATCGCCACAGAATAGAGAATATGCTATCGCTCAAAGGATAAAAATTAGAAATACTGTCGCTTTGTGGTGACTTTGGACTAGACTAGTGTAGAATGAGACACAAAACGCAAAATATATTTTGAAAAACTAGGTCCATGTGCCATTAGAATCTTGTTATAAAATCATATAATGAAGAACTGGTGCAGCCGAAACTTTCAACATTTCAAAATGACTATTTTAATAATATCCGTTACCTACATAATGTTCATATGCACGGAAGAAATTAATAATGCAGTAAGAACCTTGTTCACGCAATAACATATTAAATTTTTATTCAAGGCCCGGTTGTTTCAATTTGGATAAATAAAAGATCGTTTAAAAGCATAGATTTTTACGGAAACGGATTTCAGACTCGTCAAATTTAATTTTTGACAGTTCGGAAACCAATAAATTCACTAGTAAGTAGAAGTTAAAATATTGTATTCATTTCTATTGGTGAAAAACTCTTTGAATATGATAAGAATGACCTTGAACATAATTTCTCTAAAATGCCAGTGAATGATGGACTCACTAGAAAAACAGATTCACTGTAACATATACAATAGCTGTTATTAATCTGATTATATTGAAGAATGGTAACTGATTTTTCGCAATTAGACAGGCAACTATCAGTACTAAACAGTTAAGAATGTTCTCAGGTTTTCACGGCCACTCAGAATCTTCTGGGGTATTATGCCGTGTTTTTACGACCTTTCTGGCCAGAATTAATTATAATAATAATAATAATTAATAACAGTTAATTCTCAGTTACTAATCAGCGATACAATCAAAATATAACTCTTAAATAAGAGTTATTGCGTAACCAGTTAAAAATGGTTTTGACCATCACTGCTCCACACTCTTCTGTTCTGACTTATCCCTTCTTCAGCTTTATACATCTGCACACGCGCGCTTATCGTTGAGACTTCTAACAGGGCCATCCTCCAATATCTGGTTAATCTGATAAAGCCAGGTCTTTCGCATAAGTCCTTTGTTCCTGATGCTTTGAAGCACCTCATATATATTTTCTTTTACATTCCTCTCTTCACTCGTACATTCCACATGCCTAAAACATCTCAGCAACTCTTTAATTATTCTAGTGAGTGCACATCAAACATATTCGCTTGTTCATTCTTCTAACATATGCAGATTTTTAAACATGTACTTGAGACTTGAAAAAAATATTAACTGTTATTTAAACACTGCAATACATTATTAAAATGTTGAAATTTTCATGATTCATTAATATAATTATAATAAGCTTCATGATTATGAATACGAAAAGGTAAACAATAACTATTTAAACCTTTATCTTCTGCGTGTATTTGTGGTTTGAGTTGGCCAGTTGCTGCTCTTTGTCTAATCTCTCCGCCGCCAGCTTGCCCTGAAACCTCCTCACGGTCTGTTCTGCATCATTAAGGTGGTCGGAAAGCTTTGACACGTTCTCCTTTAACCTTACAAATCAATACATATTAATACTCAACTAAACAATGCTTATTTATTTTTTTAATCAATACATATTAATACTCAACTAAACAATGATTATTTATTTTTTCATAAAAACATTTTCTGTGATATTTAAAACAAATCAATGTTGACAGTGACTTGAAAATGGAAAAATGAATTAATCATTTAGATAAGACAACATAAATTATATTATAAAGGCCGGCGCCACACTGAGCGTATCTTTGACGTTACGTCAAATCCGCAGCCGAATTTAGAAGTCACATACAATATTCGCAGCGGATTCAGTTTGCAACAAACACATGTGCATACAAAGTGCGGACGATCAGTCGAATGTGTCACTTTGCATTTAAAAATATGAGACGCGACGTTGATATAAATTCCGCGGGCAGAGAACCGAATAGACGACGAAGCAAGCCTTCCGCCAGTGGATCGACCGATGATCCGCTCAGTGTGTTTGACAAGTGCAAATTGTATGGAAAGAAATGTAGCGGCGTTCCGCGACATCAAAGACGGGACGAAAGATACGCCTAGTGTGGCGCCGGCCTAAGTCTCAATCATAATCGTAGTTTGTTAGTGCATAGAAATTGGTATCGGTGTTCTCCTAAAGGAGAAGTTTGGAGTTTGTATCCTGATGGTAAAGGTTTGATCAATTTAATTTGTTTTAACCGTTTTAGTGCTGAGACATTTTCTTTAATTTGTAGTTCAATAGGAAAAAATCATAGCTGCACACAAACTATAAATTTGATTAAAAATATAAACTTCGCGGACGCTCACAAAGTTTATATTTTTAATCCAACTAAACTGCACGCGAAAACACACTGATGAGAGCAGTGCTGTCTCGCTTCCCGCAATTTTGAGAGGGTACATGGGGAGAAGCACGATGGCGCTTCAGCACTAAACGCTGGTGCACACTCAGTTAAACAAGACTCAACTACATTAAAAATTTTAAAGCTAATTTTGGCTGGTAAACTTGTAAGGACGATTTATAACTGTGATTAAGGGGTTATATACCTTCTTTTTTTTTTTCAAAAATCGTTTTTTTTTTATTGCTTTATCTGAAAGTAAAACTCATTGAGAACATTTCTTCAAATTTTCATGAAGATCCAAGCAATAGATCAAAAGTTGCAGAGTTTCGAAGCGCGCCCCGTAACCGCCGCACGGCTGAGCAGATAGCGGTAAGGGACCGCTTAGCAGGTAGCGCTTATCAGGGGTCGCTCCGCCTTAACGGTAAATCTTTTGTTATTGTAGAAAGTTAATTACATGAGGTAGGTACGATGTTTACTCGAACGTGCTCCATTTTTGACCATACAAACACCCTTATAAATCAGTTGTATACGAACTTCTGAAGCGTGAGCATCTAAGAATCGAACATTTTCCTTTTTACAAAAAATCAGTATGAGTTCCCGACAAAAAATTACACGCGTAACTCGTGAAGGTAGTAAAAATTACAAATCGCGATCGAAAAAGAGGAAGCAATATTTTAATCCTCAAACTGTGGAAGTGGACGAAAGTAGCTTCAGTGCGTCTCGTAAGAAATTAAAATTGAAGGACGATATTCATGTGCCGATTGATCATTCGGTGGAATATCGAATCATCAATTTTGTTCAAGTGTTTACGGCTATTTCACAGTACGTAAAATGCAATACGTGTGACGGTTCTATGCAATTCGCGCCTATAGAAATGCGAGGACTTGGATACAAAATCGCAGTAACGTGTGACAACTGTGAGCAGCGTAAAATAAATATGACCGCGGTTATTGATGGTGCGTATGAAATCAATAGACGTTTCATAATGACAATGCGATTGCTCGGTTTGGGGGCAGCGGGCTGTGAAAAATTTTGTGGATTAATGGATATGCCACCGTTTCTGAAACAAAAATCTTACGATGCCATCTTGAAACAAATTTTAACTACCGTAAAAACAGTATTTGATCATTTTATTAGTTTTGCTGTGCGTGACGAAATGAAAAAAAACGAGGGGTTGATTAAAAAACATTTGACTGTATCTGGCGATGGAACTTGGAAGAAACGTGGATTCACTTCCTTGTACGGGGTCGCTTCTTTGGTGGGGTATTACACTGGGAAAATCGTAGACATTGCTGTGAAAAGCGCCTTTTGTAAATTGTGCCAAACTTGGGAGAAAAAAAAGGACACTGCCGAGTATATAGAATGGTTTCAAACTCATGAACCTCAGTGCACATCTAATCATTCGGGATCAGCCGGCAAGATGGAGGTAGATGCTATACTGGAAATGTTCGGACGTTCCGAAACATTGCATGGGGTGAAGTACGCCAATTACGTTGGTGACGGCGACTCCAAAACTTTTTCCTCTATAAAAAATGCGGAGCCATACGAGGACCTTGTCGTGCAGAAGAAGGAATGCATTGGACACGTGCAGAAACGAATGGGCACACGACTGAGAAACGCTAAAAAAAATAATAAAGGGCTGGGTGGTAGGGGAAAATTAACTGGGAAAATGATAGACAAGTTGGCTGTTTACTACGGGTTAGCAATTCGTCGGAATTCAAATTCACTGGAGAAAATGAAAAATGACATTTGGGCAACGTTTTACCACTATAGCTCAACCGACACGAATCCCCAACACGATAAATGTCCCGCCGGTGATGAGTCATGGTGCGAGTGGCAGAGAGCTTTTGCTGCGCTACCCAACAAGAAACCAAAAAAGAAAAACCAGATCCCCGGATTTGTTCACTCCTACCAACCCCTAGATGAATTGCTTGAAAGATGCCTCGGTGGATTCACTCAAAATAACAACGAGAGCTACAACCAACTGATCTGGAAACTGTCCCCGAAACATCTTCCAGGAGGTGCAGTACCTGTAAGAATTGCTGCTTATACATCAGCCTGTATATTCAACGAGGGGCAAATATCTATTTTGAAAGTTTTCGAGGCAATGGGGGTGCATTGTGGCAGCAACGCTCATGAGTACGTCGCGCAGCAGGACGAGAGGCGAATTTCGACGGCCGAACTTCAGGCGCAAGGTGCGACAAGGGAGGGATGAATGGCCAGCAGACAACACCAAATAGATATTTTGGAGGCTGCATCGAGTGCAGATGACACGCTATATGGTCCCGGAATCGACGATGATTTGTAAGTTTACCTGATCGACTTTAATGTTTATATAAACTAATCTTGAAACTTTAAACTCGATTATCTCGAAATGGTGTTTTTTCAAAAGTGCCTTTGCCGTGATCACGATTGCAGAAAAACTATTTGACCGATTTTCTTCAATTTTTTTTTTAAATTGTTCGTAATTAATGTTGTGTGTACTTGAACGATTCATTTTTTATGCATAATTTTTTATCATGCAGATAAGAATTTTTTAATAAAATTTTTAGAGCTCAAAATGTTGATTTTTTGAGAAAAACATTCCCGTATGCAGAAAAAACAAAATATTTATTTAAATAATCGTTCAAGTACAAGGGATGTTCATGTACTAATGAAATATTTTTGATTTTATGATTTCAGTTAACCTGCTGGACTTCCATGGTGATCACCGCAAGCCTCATGAAAAAAAAAGGGTTTCGGGGAAAGAGCTATAACTCCGCCAATTGTTAATATTTTTAAATAAATTAAGGCGTGTTTTATTCAATGAATAATATACTATTACAAAATTATAACTTTGATTTAATAAAATTATTACTACATATTTAAAAAAAAATCCAAACTTTCCTTATTTTTTCCGCACAAAAAGGTATATAACCCCTTAAGGATTAAGGTGTAACTATGCTTAAGGTTTAACTTCCTAGTGTAACAGTTATTGCTCGCTGAACTACAGATAATCAGTTACCAATCATACAACACCACAGTATGTCTCATCATCATGAGCATTAGAGCATTGACTGGTAAATTGTGAATGAACAGGTTGTATAAATATATACAACCTGAATGATATTTATTCCTTTTTCTTAAATATCATTCTGTTATCAGAGGTAAATATCGGTCAAAGAAAATATAAGCACAGACCTGAATAACATTAAATCGGAACAGCCATGAAATTCGGAGAACTCCTCCTCCTCACCTAATGACCAGATTCTGTTCACCGACCTGTTGTAAACAAACTTCTCACTGTGTACAAATCAGCTGGGCCTTAATTTTCCTTCCAGCATTATCCATAGCATTCCATTTCTTCTTGTCGCTTTGTTCAGCTAAAGTAGTGCTTTTTCTTTTGGTCAAAATGCTGGGCCATGAAGTATCAGCACAATTTTATTTTAATAAAAGGTTGTATTATATTTACAGTTCTTTGACGCAAGAGGTAGACTATGCGACACATCTTATAAAATTATCCGTCCATACCCCGTGCGAGGGTTGCAGAGATTTGACCGTTCCGGTGCAGAGTATAATGTTGATGGGCGTAAGATAACGGTTACAAATGTGAACTGTCGATTAAACGAGGAGGTCATTAAGCGAGGGATGGTTGTAAAATGAGTAGTTAAAAGGAAAAGAATTATTATGCTTTAAGAAAAGATATCAGAGTACAAATTTGCTGTCGGTTGAGATTTTTTTTCTGTACATTTAGTGATGTACAAACTGCAGCATTTTAAGAACGTACGCTTACTTTTCATTGTGCATCTGTGTTCTGTACAAAATATCCTGCTGGTTTCTGCTGGTGGCCTGGAGCAGGGCCATGGAGTGATTCAGCGAAGAAACATTGCACGTGGCACCCTGAAAGCACAAAAACAATGCTGCATTATTTAGATGGAAAAAGATTTAATAATATTTGTGAAATAAAAATAGGCCCGAACAGAGCATTTTACACCAAAAAAGGGTTGCATCTATCAAAAGTTTTGACAAAATATAATCGTACAGAGATGAACTAAAACCCTTCTTTAGGCTAGGGGATTGGATCATGGCAGAAATCTGTCCCCCCTCACGTATATTTAAGACACATTTAAAGTATTTATTCTTGCATACTTAAATCCTCTAGTAAACACAGTGTATTTTTTACAATAAATATTGCTTTCTTACATTTATTAAAATTTTGTTCCAAACTGAGTCTCTAAAAAATAGTAGTAAAAAGAAAAAATGTCTTCTTGTAATAAAGAGTAACATATTTACTAAGAGCCGGTTTTTTGGTCAAGAGTAAGAGTATAATAGTTAAGAAAAAAGCATAGAGTTTTGCACTTTCCACCAATTAAACAACCCATCTTCGTAAAAATCTAAGCTCTTTACTTAACTATTATCATTAGCAACAATCAAACAACCGGCACTAAGACAGAATACTTTTCAAAAGAATAAAATCAAAATTTAAAAGTTCATAGTAATTTTTAAACGTATTGGAACAAGAGCGTATACCAAGAAATTCACGTAAGTGAACAATGTAGCACGGCATAAGGAAAGGAAATCTTACCTGGAGGGCTACGGAGCAAGCGTGCAACCTCTGCTCCAGACAGCACATCTTACAGCTGTACAGCTCTATGATGCTGGATGTCGCAATATCCTCAATCTACAATTTTCACGCACATAATATATAAAAAATTAATCAAGCCTTTATTATTAAACGATTTACTTATGTGTATGGTAGAACCTCATTAATTCACCATTAATAGACCACCCTGAAACTGGACCGATGACATCGTTAAACGTTGTGGAAAGAAACAAAGAACAGAGAAGTGGTAAACACTGAGAGAGGGCTTCATCCAGCAGTGGATAGAAAATGGTTGACTATGATGATGATGATCGTGAGATAAAAATCTGATTTTTAACATTAAATAAAATTCGCGGTGATCGCTGCATTATTTCAAACCAGTATGTAACAAGTGAAAAAATCCAAAAAATTGTTGAAGATTTGCTTTTATACGCTTTCTTTGCACACATTCGTAATCGATTTTTTTTAACTTCACCCATGTATTAAACACGTTGTTTTAAAGTTTAAAAAAAAATTATTATCTTAATTTTCTTACAATAAAAAATATAATTCATTAACCCTTATAGTGCCGAAAAGCGCCATGGCGCTCCTAGGTAAGGTGTGCGAACCGACGCGACAGCGCTCGTTTCGACAGTTAACTTTTGGCGCGCGTCAGTGACGGTCGTGTTCCCGCATTCATATTTTAATTAATTAAATTGCATTCTAACTTTCTTCAATCACACATTTTTCTATAAACACCGTTATTACTATTTATTTCTATAATCTTAAATTTGATTTCAAAATGAACAAGAGTGAAAGTTCAGATATGGATGTTGAAATGACAGAACAATTTGAAAACTGCATTAGTGATTATGACAGCGGAAGTGATATTGGGATTCCTGTCAATCGGAGGTTGCATGTTATTAGTGACAGTAGCGATTTTGAGGATGACCTTGAAAGTATGACACAATCAAATAAGCAAATCTTGCAAATAAATTTTGTACATTTTTAATATATTTTCTTGTCAATAAATATGTAGTATTCAATTTCTGTGTTTTTATTATCATAGTTTGAAACCTTCTGAAGAGAATATTGAAAAAATTATGAAAATTAGTGTATTGTAACAGAAATGGTAAGTGTTTTTGCTGTTTATATAAATTATCTATGAAAATGCACTTTTTTACTGGCATTTTTAACATATTTTGACAAAATATGTATGGCACTAAAAGGGTTAAATCATCCTGCTTAGTTACCATATTAAATAATAATACATATATGCCATTTTGTTCCGACGTCTAATGTTAAAGTTGAAAAAGGCGGCATGCGTAGTTCGTCGTATTACTCGAGTGTGCCGCCACTATGGCGGCAAGAAAATAAAATTCTATTTCTGAATATTTTTAATATATTTGGGTTACTTAATCTTCAATAATTTATTATTGGGTGGCCTTTTAATAATAATAATGTAACCAGAGGCATATTAGTACAATTAAATAGTAATAAGTTTTGGAATTTGATCGAGAATCGAGTAATACTATACCAGAAACTTTCTAGTGCAAGGGTTAATGTTCAATAATAACGGAAAATTAATCATTTTAATCAAAATAATCACCAAATTGTGTTGAAAATGATTAAATAATATACAGTCACCCACTTTACGTAAATGTTGAAAGTTTCAGAGCTCTAGCTAGTCGGGAAGTTGGTTAAAAATCAATTACAAAATTCCACCACAACAAACAGATGAAGAGCGTTAAATAAAAGCTTGTAAAAAGGTGGGTGGTGGGAATAAAACCACCTTGGCGCTGATGCAACTGTGAGTTCTTGAATGGAGAAACCCGCATCAGACACCTACCTACGAAAGAGATGATTTTTTCAATGGAATTTTTGACATTATCAAAGCTGATTCAATCTGTCTTAAATCTTACCACATTATTTTCCAGTGCATCGTTTAGCCTCCTAATGACTGTATCCAGCGCCTGCTCTTGAGTGTGTGAAAGTACGGGAGACGTGACGGCGCTCACACCGGAACACGGTGGTATTTCGGGCGGCCCCTGAGTGTTGGCGTTATTATCTACGGATGAATTAAGATCCATGTTGGAGTCCATCACACAAAATACCTGAAAAATATTAAGAAGTATAAAAGACACTTTACATACTCCTCAGACAGAACCGATCTCACGATTCAATTGTCTCTAAGCAAATTTGTTAAAGCGGCACATTCACTGCAAATGCATATTTTGGCATTTTTTTGCGAAAATGTGGGTTTTTAGTATTCATTTATATCAGAATGCATAATGTAGACTGCAATTTTTTTAGAGCAATAACTTAGATAGAATTTTTGTTATTATACAAAAGTAATAAACTGAACATTATTTACAATAATTAATAAAATATAAGCATTAATTGACAGGCCACCGCCAAAAAATCATTTTTAGTGTTCTAGGCGGCGCTAATTTTTAATGAATATTTCTATGTACGCATAATATGTTTTTTTATACATATAAAGCATACTTTATTATCTAGAATCTGTACTAAGGAAAATCAGTAATCAAGTGATTTAGTTGAATTTCTTACTGTTCAAAACTTAAAGCATGTATTGACATATCCCTTTTTACAAAACCATAAAATTTAGTGTATGTTTATTTAAATATTCATGTACAGACAACCTCTGAAAGAGCTGTGCCTGGTTTTTTACTACATAATGGATACGAAGAGAAAAGGGTACGGTGGACGTATATCGTGATTTTTTATAGATGGAGATGTAGCTTAGACCTTTACCAAGAGATTGGTATACAACATTCGCATACGATTTTTAAATTTCATTTTATTAGAATATATATACAGTGAAACTCTCTTAATAAGTTTTTCAAGGGACCAGCAAATAAAAACTTATTAGGCGTGAAAACATATTAACAGTGATTTCAATATTTTCATAAATTATTTACACTTTCTAATTTTGTGTTTTAATTAAATTTTCGTTTATATAATTTATTTTATTTATTTATTTATTTAAAAAAATGAAGTAGGTATAGGTACATTTGTAAAATATTACCTATGTAAATACATAGTACCTGAAGGTCAGAAAACAATAAAAACCACCAAAACTATAAAAAAAATATCACTGTCAAAAAATTAAAATATAAATCAAAAACCTCACGAATACGAAAAAAAAATACAAAAAGCTACCTGTATCTACTTTCCCTGGCTTGGTAAAGATTGCACATTTGTAAAAAATAACCATTTCTAAATACTATTTCACTTCATTTTAAAAATTTATCCCTTTTGATGATTTCCAAATAATTTAGGTGTACATTCAACATACCGCTTTGAGCAACGCCCTCTTATTTATGATTAATTACGATTTTCTTTATCTTAATTACGTTTGATTTCAGACTACCTTAATATTTTCCCGGGCGCGAAGTAAATTCGTGGTATTTTTTATTGCTAAATTAAATCAGATCCGTTTTTTGTAACTCATTAAGGTCGGCGCCACACTTCCGTCGCGTCAAATCCGCAACCGAATTTAGCCGTAACATACCTACTATATTCCGCGGCGAACCGCGTGGAGAACAAACACCGTGCGGACAATCTGTCAAATGTGACGCGTTGCAATCAAAAACACGAGACGCGACGTCACCGATTTTAGGTTGACGTAAGTTCCGCTGGCGGCGGCGGAACGATTGATGATCCACGTAGTAGCGGCATTCCGCGGCGTCAAAGACGCCACGGAAGATACACCTAGTGTGACGCCGGCCTTAGAAAACAATAGGAGATATTACGTAATTAATATTGCCGATTGTTTCCTCGAAGAAATACAACCAAAATGAAAACGTGGAGAACAAATACACGTGCGGACAATCTGTCAAACGTGGCGCGTTGCAATCAAAAATGCGAGACGCGACGTTACCGATTTTACGTTGACATAAGTTCCGCGGGCGGGGAACCGGACAGACGAAACAAGTGCTCCGTCGGCGGCGGCGGAACGATTGATGATCCGCGTAGTAGCGGCGTTCCGCGGCGTCAAAGACGCGACGAAAGATACATCTAGTGTGACGCCGGCCTTAGAAAACAATAGAAGATATTACATAATTAATATTGCAAATTGTTTCCTCGACACATACATACATACTACCAAAATGAAAACAGTTTCGTTTAGGTGAATTTATTTTGCGGCGAGATGATTGATTTTTAAAAAATTATCGTGAATAATCGCCGGATAAATTTATTTATTAAATATTATTTTATTAGCCTATTCAAATACTATAGGGTTTTTTCAGCGGCTAGAAATTTTGTGACGCCGCCAAACCTACTTAATTTTTATTGTGCCCATTTTTCATTTTTAGGAATGTTGAACAAAATTTCGTCTTCCGAAAAACGTATTATGAAGATTTATTTGTATGAATAAATCGAGTTCGGCTATAAATATTTTACGACTTAGGCGAGAAACGAACATAAGCGTAACCATGTATTAAGTTAAATATCCAAAATATCCAATGTAGTTAAATATCCAAAACCATGTATTAAGCCTAAAAAAAATGTGGGATTTGTATGGGATTTTTTCGGGACCGCAGAATTTAAACTTATTTAGCGGGAAAACTTATTAAAAGTGAATTTATTAAACGAGTTACACTGTATTGTATCCTGACGAAGGGGCCATGGGCTCTGAAACATGTTGATATTTTTCATGCAAAAGTGGTGAAAAACAAAGTTCATTTATATTAGGTCCTTACATATGAAATTGACGTTTTGCCGTACTGGCAAATTTGATCTCAAATATCTTCTCTTTGGTTAGGAATTACAAATCCAAATTTATACAGCTATTTACTCAAGTATTTTTGTTTTGAAAATTATAATTCATTTGTTTTTTCCTCAATTGTTTTTTTCTTTGCGTCACTCAGTTTACAAAATGAAAAACTTGAAATATCGCGTCATTTACGAGTACGAGTTCCACCGTGGCACCAGTGCTGCAGAAACGGCTCGAAGGATTAATGATGTGTATGGCGACGGTGCCGCAAAAGAAAACACAGTGCTTTTTTGGTTCCAATGTTTTCGTTCTGGAAATTTCGACCTGCAGAACAAGCCCCGTGGACGGCCGGAGACCAAAGTTGATAATGAAGAATTGAAGGCTATTGTGGAAGCGGATCCATCGCAAACCAAATCCGAGTTAGCTGCAGGCTGCGGTGTTAGTGATAAAACTGTTTTAATCCACTTGAAGCAAATTGGTAAGGTGAAAAAGCTTGAAAGGTGGGTACCTCACGAATTGAGTGAAGCAAATCAACAAACGCGCGTTGACTGCTGCGTTGCATTACTCAACCGGCACAATAATGAAGGGATTTTAAATCGAATCATTACCTGTGATGAAAAGTGGATCCTGTACGATAATCGGAAGCGCTCATCGCAATGGCTGAACCCTGCCGAACCAGCCAAACCATGCCCCAAGCGAAAATTGACTCCAAAAAAGTTACTTGTGAGCGTTTGGTGGACTAGTGCTGGTGTCGTTCACTACAGCTTTCTTAAATCTGGCCAGACGATTACGGCAGATGTCTATTGTCAGCAACTGCAAACCATGATGGAAAAGCTAGCTGCTAAACAACCGAGGCTGGTTAATCGCTCTAGGCCACTGCTGCTTCATGATAACGCTAGACCACACACTGCACAACAGACGGCTACCAAATTAGAGGAGCTTCAATTGGAATGTCTAAGACATCCACCGTACTCTCCGGACCTTGCCCCAACAGATTACCATTTTTTTCGAAATTTGGATAACTTCTTGCAAAGGAAAAAATTCAACTCCGATGGGGCAGTCCAAACCGCCTTCAAAGATTTTATTGATTCCCGTCCGAATGGTTTTTTTAGTAAAGGGATCGATGAACTACCTATGAGATGGCAAAAGTGCATAGATAGCAATGGTACATACTTTGATTAAATAAATATATTATAATAAAAAAAAATCGGCTTTATGTTCCTCCCATACTAAACGCCAATTTCATATGTAAGGACCTAATATTAATAATGTCACCACAAAATTATTTTGCTATTTTTGAAGAAGAAGTGATTTATTGTTACATTGATTCCTCTGTGAGAAAAATGACATCGCTTAAATGAGTGTTTCGCGTTACAAACGGGAAAGAATTGTACTTGTTGAGCGAGGTTCCGCTATACGAAGATAATGGTGAATAAGATGATAAATTATAAGATACCTGGTTTATCCTGTCGGTAGGAAAGCGTGGATGTTTGATGATGACGAGGGCTTGCTTTCTCCTTTCATGTTTAACAGTACTCAAACAGGAACTAAGGATTTTTTGAACCTATTAATAAGAAACTGACTTAAAATAATTTACTTTATTATATTATATGAGGGGTATAAAAGCAGGCAGCAACATTAAAAAAATGTTTTGAATGAAGTCACTAATTTAGAATGTACTGAATTCAAAATTTTATAGGAATATAGCTCTGTCGCTTCCAAAACCATGTATCCAAATCACTATTAAAATCAAAGGCAGCAATATCCATTTCAACCAATCAACCCTTAAAGATGTGTCACATGAGAAAATGGAAGCTTCATACTAAAGTGAGAGTTGATGTTGATATTAAACTGAAACATCGTAGCAAAGACAGTAATATCCATTTTTGCGTAAATACCAAAAGCAGCAACGTTCACTATACACCAGCAAGCTATTTATATAAGTTAAATATTTATTTATACACATTGGTATGCAACATTTTTATTATATTATGATTTTCTAAGCTTGTGCTATTGCTTTTCACTCTATATCAATACTTTTTTTTAAATTTATTATACTATGATTTCCTTACGTGTCTGTTTTGTTATATACTTGCTTTTTACTTAATATTATATTTATCTCTATATATTTGTATTTTAAGAATTTGCTCTTCGCTGTGTCATTATTATTTTTATATGTTATTATTTTTTTTCTTTAAACTATCTAGTCTATAAATGTACACTTTATCTATTTGCTTGTAAAAGCCCTGCAGGGCATTAATAAATAAATAAATAAAATTTATTGAAATAACACAGAAGTGGCAATTGTTTTCATACTTATTTCACAGATTTCAGAAAAATTTCCTGTAGTGACAGTTTTTTGTTTCTATCTCAGAAAATTATACCTCAGAGATATTGCTGTCTTTGCTTTTATGTTACGAGTACTCAGCAGGGAGAAAAAAAAATAATGTGAATTTGTGCATTTGAAAACATATTATCAACCAATTATATTTGGGATGTTTTTTCACATTGAAAACTATAAAAAATCCAACGGTGTCACTCACAGAAGCGTTGCTCAGCATCCGATGGAGAACCGAGTCCCACGGAGAACTGATCTGCGCCAGGTCAAGACACAAGTTGCAGGCGGTCACTACAGTGTCACACGTATGGCCCGAGTCCAGACTGCCCTTCTGAAATTGGAAATTGCATACCAATAACTTTCTAAGGATACGCCGTGTGTCGGACAGGATCCACCGATAGACCCGGTAAGGAACCTTTAAAATAATAATATGCAGGAGCACCAACGCTGTGCCTGGCTGCCGTTAGATGAGGTCCAGCGCATTCTGCAATATGGAACAATTTAGTTTGTACGACTTCCGAAGTTGAGACGGCAGCTGTATTAGTTGGTGCGGATTTTTTAATTTTGAAATCTAACTGTTCCACACAAAATGGCGAACGGCAACGATTTAATAGATTTGTAAAATAGGGAGGTTGCACGATCCGACGCCTTGCCGCGGACACGCGAGCTTTGTGATATTTTAATCAATAATTAATTAATTAAAAAATTAAAAAATTAAAAAATTAAAAAATTTTAAAAATTTAAAATATTTAAAATATTTGAAAAATTACAGAATTTATATGACTACACTTTTATCACATTTTACTGAACAGGAAAGAGATTTTAAATAAAACACAGGTTCAGACTATACAAAAACGGTGCACTGAACCGGCAGAGTGACGGACATTACGACCGATAAAGCACAAGAAAAAGCGAGGATTTCACACTGCCTGGTCCATTTCACCTTCCTTTATTTATACCAAAAAAATAGACATAACGGGATTTTAACGGTCAAAATGGGATTAGTCTAGGAGGGGAGATAAATCTTGAGATGGCGCAGTAGCGGAGAGTGATGGACCACTTGCATCCGCACGGAAAAGAGTCGCAGGCGCGTGTAATACCGTGCCGCTGTAGTGTTTAGACGGTGCGTTTGGCTCGTCTATCTAAGATTTCTCTCGATTGGAGAGACGTACGTATGTATAAATTATATCATTTTGGGCGCTTGACACATCCGCATATGAATTTAATTATGACTAATGTGTCCGGATGTGTCAGCGACCGTAATTCGCCTCAAAAGGGCCGAATCTTATCTCTCGACATATCTCCCTCAAAACCAATCCGATTGTTTATTTTTTAGTGAATCCTGACAGGAAATGACATGCCGAATCCAACGGTATACGACATGCCAGGTTTTGTGCATTTTTTAAAAAATTCATCTCGCGAATTTTTTCGCATTACGGCCCGGACGCCCTTCACGGGACGCCGGCGTGTGGTCCATAAACCCAGCTTCACCGTATTGGATGCCGCGTGAGGGGTGCGCACGCTGTTTCGGGCCCCCTTTCAGACGGCTACCTGCCAATCTATTGCGCAGTTAGAAAAAGAAATGTAAAAAATGTATATTTAATGCTATTTGTAATCCGCGAGATCGTCGTCATCTTCCAAAAATGAGATGCGCGTCTTGCGGGTTGTCTATATGCACAATCCCTGTTATCTCCCGTCAGTATTCAGAATTAATAAGACCGCCAAAACCCAGTCAGTTTATTTTCCAAAAAACACAGAATAAAAAATATAAGAAATATTTAAAACATACAAATTATACAAAAAAGGTAATAAATTATACAAAAGGTACTTAATCTAACAAAACATACAAGTTCGCAAATGATTTTGGGGCCCCAAAGAAAAAATATATTATTCACAAAATTATCAGATTATCAGATTATTAAAATTATCATTGTCCTTTGACACACAGATATTAATATACAAACATTTTTATTCATTGTTTTTATGTCATTATCTACTGGGGGCCGCCTGTTGCGTTCCCATGCGTAACACTAACGAAATTAAATTCATCATTCATTTAATTTTTTTTGTTGGAAGTAGGAGTAGGTTGTTGTTTTGCCAATGTAAAAGCAGAATAAAAAATATTTAGTGGTGTGTACTAGAGATGCATCGAAATTCGTTTCATATTCGGTATAACCGAACTTCGGCAACTTTTATCGAATTTCGTTTAAATGTACCGAACTTCGGTAGCTTTTTAATTAACTAGCTTTTGCCAGCGACTTTGTTCGCGTAGACTACGATTTCATCCTACAAAAACCTATTACTGAGATAAAACGTATTCTTTGTGCTATTCCAGACAATAATCTATCTCTGTGCCAAATTTCATCCAGATCCGTTTAGTTGTTCTGGCGTGATTGAGTAACAAACATCCATCCAACCATCTAAACTTTCACATTTGTAAATTAATATTAAATAAGTAGGATTTAAATAAGAAAAGGAAAAGTGTAAAGAAATTTAATTCAAAATGAAATCTAGATAAAATGTTGATTTATAAGTTAGGATTTTTATTGTTTTTTTATTTTCTAGAAAAGAAACCGCATCAAGTATCAACTATATATTTGCTTAATAAAATAAAATAATCAATGTTAATATATAATATTCTATAACAACTATCCAGAACTACGTTGTGTCGTTTAATTAATTAAAAAACAATTACACGTATTTTCGTGATGGCGATCTGACCTGTTTATGGGGCAAAAGCGCGCAAAATTTAACCGAATTTCGGCCGAACCCACGTTCTGTGCAGCACTAGTGTATACCAAGTTGCGTTTAATTTAATTAAAAAATCATTTATTTACATTCAACTTACTTGTAAAGCAGTCTGCACAATATCAAACACAATTCCTTCAAACTGTTCCGTTTTAACATTGTGTGTGACGGCCGCTTGGGTGGCGTTGCACTCGCACAGCGCTGACACCAATCCAAGCTGAAAAATTATACCGTTTAAAAATGACGGCGTCAGAATTGAAAAATAATATTTGTGTTAGATGACCAATGATTTTTACCCATTCTAGTCCCGAAGTCTTGGGGTCCAAGCAGGTTGGAGCCAAAAATTCGTTTATCTTTGAAGAAAGTACAGCCATCAGTTCGTCGGGCAGCATACCGTCTTCTAAAAATTCAAGGAAAACAAAACAATTGAGGGGTAAAAGAGCAAAGGCAGCAATGAATATACTGAATTTTAAAGGAAATATACCTCCATCCCTTTCAAAATCATGTTTCCATTATTAAAAGCAAAAAAAGCAATAGGTAACAATATCCACTTAAACCAATCGACCCCCAAGGATGTATCACGTGACAAAATGGCCGCTTGATGTGAAACATCTATAATATAATGACTAACTGTTCGTACCCGGCGATGCACGGGTTAAGGAATAAGTTTAAAATAAAATTGTGGGGGGAAACAAAGGTTTGATACGAACGGTATAGATTTGCATCGAAAATATATCAGGGGAAGGAGAAAAGGTAAAAGGGGACGGAGGAAATATGGCCTATGTTACCTGCCGAGTCCTAAAGAATAAATTTCCAAATTTTGAGTCCGATCGGTAGAACAGTACAGATTTGTATCGAAAATATGTCAGGGTGAGGGGAAGGGGTATGAGAATAGGGGGTAAATATCGCCTATGTTACTCGCCGAGTCCTAAAGAATAAGTTTCCAAATTTTGAGTCCGATCGGTCAAACCGTACAGTTTTGCATCGAAAATATGTCAGGGGGAGGGGAAGGGGTATGAGAATAGGGGGGAAATATCGCCTGTGTTACTCGCCGAGTCCTAAAGAATAAGTTTCCAAATTTTGAGTCCGATCGGTCAAACCGTACAGTTTTGCATCGAAAATATGTCAGGGTGAGGGGTAGGGGTATGAGAATAGGGGGGAAATATCGCCTATGTTACTCGCCGAGTCCTAAAGAATAAGTATTCAAAATTTGAATAGAATCGGACGAATGGTGTGGATTTGTATAGAGAACAGACAGACAGACAGACAGACAGACGGACATAGAGTTTTATAGGTATAGATTAATGATTAATTTTAATTGAACAACTAATGAAGATAGAGTGGTGTCGAAACCGGTAGACGTAGAATTACTAGTTAAACGGTTAATATTAGGTCCTTACATATGAAATTGACATTTTGCCGTACTGGCAAATTTGATCTCAAATATCTTCTCTTTGGTTAGGAATTCCAAATCCAAATTTATACAGCTATTTACTCATGTATTTGTGTTTTGAAAATTATAATTCATTTGTTTTTTCCTCAATTGTTTTTTTCTTTGCGTCACTCAGCTTACAAAATGAAAAATTTGAAATATCGCGTTATTTATGAGTACGAGTTCCACCGTGGCACCAGTGCTGCAGAAACGGCTCGAAGGATTAATGATGTGTATGGCGACGGTGCCGCAAAAGAAAACACAGTGCGTTTTTGGTTCCAACGTTTTCGTTCTGGAAATTTCGACCTGCAGAACAAGCCCCGTGGACGGCCGGAGACCAAAGTTGATAATGAAGAATTGAAGGCTATTGTGGAAGCGGATCCATCGCAAACCACATCCGAGTTAGCTGCAGGCTGCGGTGTTAGTGATAAAACTGTTTTAATCCACTTGAAGCAAATTGGTAAGGTGAAAAAGCTTGAAAGGTGGGTACCTCACGAATTGAGTGAAGCAAATCAACAAACGCGCGTTGACTGCTGCGTTGCATTACTCAACCGGCACAATAATGAAGGGATTTTAAATCTAATCATTACCTGTGATGAAAAGTGGATCCTGTACGATAATCGGAAGCGCTCATCGCAATGACTGAACCCTGCCGAACCAGCCAAACCATGCCCCAAGCGAAAATTGACTCCAAAAAAGTTACTTGTGAGCGTTTGGTGGACTAGTGCTGGTGTCGTCCATTACAGCTTTCTTAAATCTGGCCAGACGATTACGGCAGATGTCTATTATCAGCAACTGCAAACCATGATGGAAAAGCTAGCTGCTAAACAACCGAGGCTGGTTAATCGCTCTAGGCCACTGCTGCTTCATGATAACGCTAGACCACACATTGCACAACAGACGGCTACCAAATTAGAGGAGCTTCAATTGAATGTCTAAGACATCCACCGTACTCTCCGGACCTTGCCCCAACAGATTACCATTTTTTTCGAAATTCGGATAAATTCTTGCAAAGGAAAAAATTCATTTCCGATGGGGCAGTCCAAACCGCCTTCAAAGATTTTATTGATTCCCGTCCGAATGGTTTTTTTAGTAAAGGGATCGATGAACTACCTATGAGATGGCAAAAGTGCATAGATAGCAATGGTACATACTTTGATTAAATAAATATATTATAATAAAAAAAAATCGGCTTTATGTTCCTCCCATACTGAACGTCAATTTCATATGTAAGGACCTAATATAATGTTGTTCAATTGAAATTAATTAATACATTTTATTTTATTCTAGTCTATTGAATCTATAATTAATACAATAAATTTTATTGGCTGTACCTCTCCAAAAAGAGAGTAACTCTTGTGCTTGGAGAGTATAAATGTGTCTTCATTTAAAAATATAATGTACGCATTGAATGAATTACCCCCACACCAATAACACTGCAAATTACTTACCATGGTATTGCGTGATGATGGCAGCCAAGAGGCCAAAGATGGGAGAAAGGCAGTCTGATATGTGGGAAGATTTTACGCATAATTCAGCCATGACGCAGTAAAATGGCCGAATGGAATAGAGTTCTGAAAAGGAATAAACAATTAAATTTTGTATAAAAACATTACCGTCCAGATTGAATAACTTTTTAAACCGTGGCTTCGAAATTGATGTCACATCCTCCCAATTAACTTTATGGCACATTTCAATCCAGGGTTCGAGCCTTATTCCAGGAGACAGCAAATTTCCTTAGCGTCGGCATTTGGTTATAAACTCCACCCTGTGATTTTACCATTTTTTTTATTAGGTATTTTAATGAATCATTAGAATTCAATCAGGTTTTTCAATTAACCAAAAAAAAAAATATGTCCATGTAACGGTTAAGATTTTGGATATACAGCTTGAACACTTATGACCCAATTTTATTTGGAAAATATATTCAATCCCAAAATATTGCGGTCTAGATACGTTGCTCTGTGTAGCAGCAACGAGATATAACAAATAGATGTAAAGTATCTGAAATTATTAAATATATTTTGAAGTGTTTCCTAACCTGTTTTAACAAGAATCGTGAGGAATTGTAAGACTTTTTCTAAGCATTTGTTTCCTTCATTCTCCCCATGCTCGCCGCTAGTTTTTGACAATAATACAGGAAATTGCTGAAACAATATTGAAAAAATAAATAAACAGATTTATTTTTAGATATACATTAAAATATTAAAATTTAATTGAAAAAAAATACTCACCATCTTTAAAGAAATTATGGAATATTTTTAATTTATTTAATATTTATAGAATAGAATAGGTTTTTATGACATGATTGAAATTAATAAAATTGAATTATTTTTAATTAAATAACAATACAACATTGATATACATTGTGACGCAAATCCCCAGAATCATTGAGAATGGGGACTTAAAATATGAAGGGAGATGACCGGTAAACGGTAACGACAGTGTGGTCCGCGTACAAGAAAAGGGAGAGCACAGGAAGCTCGGCTTATCTGCCAACACTTCTTTCTTGAATAACGAGAGCGGGTGATGGCTAAATTCAACGTTTCGGCAAACACACCTGGTCAAATGCGAGGGCGATTGGTTCCGAAAATGAGATTTCAACCGATGGTGGCAAGAATGCTCCGGAAGTGGTGGTGGATATTTGGTGATAATTTAAGAGCAATTTAAGGCAAAATGGTCTTACTATTCGAGCTGTTAAACATAAACTGGGGGAGCTAGGATGAGTAGGGACTAGGGGGGGAGGGGTCATGACGAAATGCCAACAAATATGGATACGCGAATACAAAGCAAGTGTCACATATTATATAACAACCGGACTGAAGAACTTTCATTAATATTTTTTTCTTGGGTACATCTTTTCTTCCACATTAAAATTAAAACTTCATACGCTAGGTGTACGCTAGGTACTTCAATAAAAAAAACTTTCAAAACTTCATTGTCCAACACAAGGAAATTTATAGAACAATTTAGATAATGTAATACCTTAATGGCTTCTTGCAGTGGTGCGTCATATCTCTCGTAATTTAGAATGTGTGTTTTGGTTTGTGAATCGGTGAAAAGGTCATTGAAGAAAGATGTACTGTGTCTTAACTGCGTTGCATCACAATCTCTGTAATAAAAATTACACAAACACGTTATAAACACTTACTGAAACTTTGGTTAAAAATCTGCAGTCTCTGAAATTTTGACAATTTTATACAGTTGATTTTAAAAAATCCAGCATAAACCGGTTCCAATTTTTGACGTAAATATTAGAGCGCATTTTAAATTTACCGCGTTGGCTCGTCACTGTTTTCTGAAAGTGCTGTTTATGGTTTGATGAGTACTTCAGAATCAGCTGTAGAATCTTGCATGCGTGTATTAACAAACATTCCTGCACATTCCTTCTCATTTATTTGCTGCTATGGATTCAGCATATAAAAGAAATGATGTAAAATGTGAACATTGCGAATTGTCAATCGCAAAGTGGAAATGCTAAAAAAAAATTGAGAGTGATGAATTTGTGTGAACCATTAGCGAAACGTACTCTTGAACATTGTATAATATAAAAAAAAACTATAATATAAAGATATTTTTCTAAAGTTCTTTTCTGATATTGGATCAGCATAGGTAAACATAAAAATCTCATATTTTCAAAAATCCGCCAACCTCCGGACCCAAACAGTGCTGAATTTTTTAATTTCAACTGTACAACTAGGGTTTTCTAGAATCTAGTCGCACAAAATTCATGATGAATGTGCAAATCACGGATCTATTTGAATGTAAAGATTAACCACACACAATTAACATTTTACTCAGGCTTCAATATCCAATACAAGTAGGTCATTTGAAATAAATCACGTCCAATTTGGTGTCATGCTTCGCAGTGGCTGGAACAAAGTTATGGAATAAACTAGTTCAAAAAATAACTAGAGATGCACCTATTTAGACAATCGTACAACTTACAGTACCAAACTGTTACAATAGTATAGGTCTTTCCATTTAAGAAAGACAATCGAATTAGTGTGCGTAATCCGTGCATAAATGCACATTGTCTCGTTATATTGATGTTTACAGGTATTAACACCAAGACAACGTAACAATGTGCCTCGTACGCATTGGCTTACACATACTAATTCAATTGTCTTTCTTAAATGGAAAGAGGTCTACCTAATGTCTCCAAAATCCAAAAAAGGCATAGATTCTAACTAATTAAACAACCCATTTTTGCAAAAAAAATCAAACTTTTTCTTAATTTTCGCTTTTACTACTAATCAAACAACTGGCCCTTAATGTAAAATCGCCCCTAATAGTTTAAATGGAAGTTTTACTGTTGTTTATTACAACATTTACTGTTGTTTAATAATATCCAGTGTGCACTTTTAAATTAGACAAATAATAAGTGTATTAATCTGAGGCTTGAAGCATCATGCAAATTGATTTCCTTGAAACATTATTAATCAATAGGAGAAAGTAGATTCACCGACTTGATTCCCTGCACAAAGGCTTGCAACGCCACAGCGAGAAAGTTCTTCACGTCGTGTGAGGTGGGCGCCCCCCGAGTGCCCTGCAGTGCCATCAGCAAGCGGCACACTTGCACACCGCCAGAATCGCCTTCCTAAAATAATATTACCAATACAACAAAATATATTAAAATGACTGGCAAAAATAATAATGTGCTTTACTCATTTTATAGTTTTTACATAAATAATTAATACAGTAGAACCTGGTTAATTCGAAATTCAAGGAACCCAAAAAAATATTTTGAACTATGCGGAAGCCTGTTAATTCAAGGAAACAAGAAATCATTTCGAAAATGCAGTATTTATTAAGCTAATGCAAAAGTTAAGCCATTTCTATTACTAAAGTGCCCGAAATATACATATCTGCAATTCTCACTTGCGAAAAATTCAAATTATTTTTTCATTTGTCACGTTTAGACGGCCGTAATTGAATGTTTAGAGTCATCTTTAAATTGTTAGGAGTCTTCTTCAATCTTCACTCAATTTTGACTTTCGATTCAGACTTTTTTCTAATTCAGAACAGTTTTTAGAAGTACAATTGTTCATGAATATGTAAAATAATAAGATTAACCGCTTGATTGCCAATCGTCGACTTTCGTCGATTCGTGTTTTAACGAAGATTGCCGATCGTCGATTTCCGTCGATTGCATCAGTCGTGTTTTGATTCGCGCGTACGTGGGGTATGGTGCTGCGGCGTTGGTAAATATTATTGTAATATTATCTTAATAGTTGTAAGATCGTAGTAAATTGTTTAAATTTCAGATTCATTTATTATTTTTTTTATTTTAGTTAATTGAAAAACTATAATGTCGAGCGCGTCATCTGAAATGTCTGACAGCGGGAGCGACCAGGAAAGAATTTATGTCGCTGTGTGGTCTGTAGTAATAAAGATGGTGCTGGGCTGCGTAGATCAACGACTATTTGTGCGTATTGTAAGAAGGGTGTCCACACGGCGTGTGCAAGAAAGCACAGTTGTTGATTTTTTTTTTGTTTTTCATTTTTGTCTTTCTTTTTTCTGAATAAAATACTGTATTCATTTATACAAGCGTTTTATTTCAAATATTTCGATATTCTTTAATAAAACACCGAAAAAATAATCATGATCAATAAATCAATCCATGAAAATTCAAAGAATTTATGGGGGTTTTAAAAAATATATATTTTTTCAAAAAAAAAAGTTTTTTTGGTGGCATTTTACAAGCAACTGTATGAATTTTTTGGCACTCAAACGGTTAATAATAATTGGATGTAGATAGATAGCAACTTAACATAAGTACATACATATATATTCACCTTCATGCTAACCAGTCCTTTGATAAGCTCCCTGGTGTCCACTGTTCTCATGAGCGTGTGCACCACCTGAATGTTCCCGTAACACAAGTTAGCGAGCACCGTGAGGGCCAAAGCGCTCACAGCTTTAGCCTGCACATCCGCGCTGGCGTGGTCCGTCACCCAGACACACAGCAGCTTCATCAGATTCTCCAAATAGGACTCCTGCCAGTTTATCCTTACACCGTAAGATAACACCTACAAGAGGAAGCCTTTGCGGTTGGACATAATTATTCATTTAAAAAAGAACAAACTATTGACAGGTTTCGATACTTCAACTTTGTTGATACACAATAACTTTTCCATAGTGGAATGTGTTCTTACATACATAATAAAAGAATTTTACCTTCCATTAAAATTCTTATTTTGTTTCCCTCGACGCCTGGAATCCATTATGAGAGAACAGCCTGCTGTTTCGGCACTTATACCCGCGTTCCTACCCCCTCTGATTCCCTGTTTGCGACAATTTATTCCCGCTGGTATCCCTGTTTCCGGTTACGTCGGCGCAACGGTTTTTCTTTCATATGACTCATAATGCACCATGTAGGGATTACCTGGATTCCAGGCGTCGAGGGAAACAAAATAGGAATTTTAATGGAAGGTAAAATTCTTTTATTTTGTGTTCCGTCTCGACGCCTGGAATCCATTATGAGAGATCTGTTTGTTATCACCTGGTGACCTATTGGTTCGACGTTATATGTGACTGCCTATATTGGCGTAAAGAGAGGCGCTAATGAGCTCTGGGGGCATTGTTGCTTGGGGTTATCTACTATCTCTCTTTGGTAGAATTTTCGGAAGGTGATTTCACTCTGCCAGTTTCCCCTTGACAAGATCTCCTCTATCGGGTAGTTTTCCAGCCAATTCAACGAAGCCACAGCAGAACGAACACTTCCTGGCGTTGCTTCCACTCCAGCCTCTCTTAGGATTGACTTGATCCAACCACCTATTAGTGTCCGTGAAGCTGGCTTTACTTCACCTGCTGTCGTCACAAATAGTTCTTTCATGTCCGGCTTTCGTCTCGGCTGTGAGAGTGAGACCAGCTTTCGGATCCAAAACAAGGGGTTGATGTTCCTTTCATCCGATGCGCTCAACCTCCATCCCGATTGTCTGTGTCTTGCCGTGTCAGTCTTCGCTCCAAAGGCTGGCCATAGCGTGATGGAGTCTCTTTTGTCGATCAATCGGTCCGGGGTGACTCTGAGAAGTGTCAGATCTTGGACTCTTCGCCCAGATGCCATGATGAGTAGTATGGCCGTCCTCCTTGACACGTCATACAGGCTGTTTCTTGGCGGGTTTTCACGTAGCCACTCCACCACTACTCGGGGGTTCCAGATCGGGGGTCTCTCAGTGCATCCACCAGAAACCGAGATGGCTTTAAGGACGTGCCTGACGAGGAAGTTCGAGCTAATCTTATCTGCATCAAGAGCTGGGCCACAGAAGGATACGATTGCCGATTTGTGGACCAATATTGTTCGAGGGGCTAGCCCTTCGTGGATGAACAGGTTGGCCAGATATCTTGCCACTGTTGCAGGGGGAGGGTTATGAGGTTGGACAAAATGCGTGGTACACCATCGCTGCCACCTATCCCAGGCCGGCTTGTAGGTGTTCAGCGTTGAGCCTCTCCAGCCAGATCTGAACAGCTGCTGTTCCTCCTGGCTCTAATCCGCTATAGCCTGTTCCCACCCACTGCTATTCTCCAAACTTCCAGTTGGAGGTCCTACACCCTCGGTGGGGAAACCCTGTCGACGTATCGATCAGGACGCTCTTCAGATCTCTTACGCTTATTGGCCCTCCCTTTGCTCGTTGTTTGAGATCGGCCCTCCAGAATGTCTTCTCCCATCTTGGCACAACTAGGAGAAAGGTGCCTCTTGCCATGTTCAAGTGCGCCAGAACTCTTGGGACGAGATTCGGCGGCGGAAATACCCAGGCCAGCTCGTAATCCCAATGCTGACTGAATGCGTTGAGATAGGAGGCCGAGCAATCGGTTGAGTCTAGCGACACGTAGTTTGACACCACATGGGCGGTGGCCGATGCGAAGAGGTCGATCTGAGGACGTCCCCATATTCGGAATATTTCCTCTGTCGCTGGTTCCAGGAGGTGCCATTCCGGGAGTGGTGTCCCCCGTGAGAGTCGGTCCGCAATCCCGTTGT